>OOFJ01109746.1:0-20243 GCA_900323375.1 Benthosema glaciale
CGTGTAGGTTCTCTCTATAAAACGTTATGTAGCGAAACTTATTCGCCGGTCGATCGCATGAATAAACCGATTTCCCAAACCTTACGTTTGGCTTGATAACGATTCATAGAGAGAACCTACACGCCTGTAAGTAATTGCAAGTTAAAGATCGATATTTGGCGATCACGCAGCACTTTGAATTGTGAAAAATGGACGAAAACTGACCGATTTATGAACAAAACAAAAGACGTGTTCTTGGGGCAGGGGAGGAAAAGAAAGGCGCACTGAGCGCAATAGCGGGTCACGGGTAAGGCTGAAACAATATAACGCTTGGCATAACGGGCATAGATAAGGGATCTCTTAAAGGCAATGGGATGTGCCACAGAGATTGGTGGAATTGCTGAAACGCCCAAACCACACCTATGCATAATGTAACGGGTGGCGGAGGTGTTTAAGGGATTTAGAATGGTCACCAAAATAACAATGTTAAGGGGGGAACGCCCGTTCCCTTAGGCTAGATGCGCTAATTGTGCATCTAGAAAGTTGCGACAACGATCGAGCCCCTAGTTTCTGCAGTGGTGGACAGGTACATTAGCCTTGTGCCACCCAAACACCCACGCAATTCTTCTCTTCTAGTGAATCATTCAACCCTTGATGCTCTGATTGGTCAGACAGTCATCCTCCTGACCCCTGGATGAAATTGGACTAACCTGGTATGTAGTTGTTAGGAGGTTCAATTCCTGCAGGAAAGTTTGTGTTCTCGGGTATGGAATGAGTGTAGTCATCAAGCGGTGGTAGCTCTGTCAGAACTTCTGAGTGTCTTGGCACAAGAACGGGAGGCAGCACTGCAGATTTAAATGGAGAACAGTTGAAATTACATTTTAAGCAGTTATGGGACACACAGTATCGAGAGTGGCATACGATAAGCTCAGTAGAACAAGCATGAGTTACTAAATTACCAATATTACAAACCAATAACCATCAACAGTAAGATCAAGGTGAAGAACCACCACAGTGCCTCTAATGTACAGCAAATGGTTACACCTCTCTGTGTCTCAACAATCATTACTAATGCCGGCCTTAAGCCTCAGACAATTTTCCAATGTTGGACTTTGCTAGATTTGTTTAACTCATTTTCATCATCTTGACTGTTTAGTGTAAGGCGGTCATGAAGCTAATTCCGAAGAGTAATACGAGAATATATGACTAATATGTCAATTTTCTCATGTCAACTTCTCAAGGTTCTGATCAAATCAAGCATGATTAATCTCATTCAAGTCTTTAGTCGTGGTTCATGTGTTCAAGTTCAATAACGTGTCATGAGCATTATCAACATCCAAATGGTGCACTCTCTCCAGCACCACATAGGAGCCAGCAAACTTTATATTTTCTGTGTAAACAGACAGCCTACTTGCCAAAAAGCAAAATCTGGGGTGTTAAATTAACAATGAAAGTGCAAAAAATAATGCTTTCCCGTCCACATTTACACTTTCAGAGCTCAATTAAGAGTACGTGTATATTATTAGTGTACATACAATACTTAAGGCCAGCCCACACTAGACATGCTAACTTGCCTCAAGTTGCCCGTGTAGACATAAGAATAAGTTTTGAAGTCTTGTCAGACATTAAACATGAAAAGGTTGTCAAGACATTAAACTTTAAAGTCTTCTAGTGTATGGTAGATGTGTGAGGAGTGTGTCTGACAAGGTTCAAAGTCTTCTATGCGTTAGGCATAATGTTTAGCAAGATTATGTGGTGACGTTTTATTCAATGTACAAGTCATAAATAAGTTAAGCATTTTTAGAGCACAACTTAGATGGACAACGGAGTACAGCAAGATGCCATACAAAAAGAGAACCAAGTATCGTAACAGCTTGCATAATTTCTATGGTATGTAATTATGAGCACAGATGAATGGTTGCCACAGGACAAGGAGGTGTTCATGTGTAATGTGTACTGTGTAAGTTTATGATTATGGTTGAAGTTGCTGTGAGAGGTCTCTCATGAGGAGAGACACAAAATGCTGCTTTTGAGTACTTATGAATGTCCTTATGAAGCCATATAGGGTAACGGAACAGCTAACATTCAACAATTTAGGCTAATATGAAAGGAGGTTCAGGACCTGTATGACAATCATTATAGGCAATGAGTAACAGTAACACCCAAAACATATTCTTGCTTTCCTAAACAATAATTTGCCAATTGCCATTTCACATATAGAGAACTGCTGACTTCCATCTATGTGATACTACTGGGTGGTAAACAACAGGGTGTTTCAACCAACACGTAAAATATGTTGGGGAAGTGGGTAGAGATGCATTCATTAGAACTAATATGAACTATGGCTATAATCAGCCGCTGTGAGACTTTTTTAGGAGACAGAAAGAGAGAAGCAGAAAAAGATGTACAGAAATTTTTACCGCCTCCCGGTCAAAAGGTCTACCATAAAATACAACCACCAATTGAGATTACCGGTATTTACGATCTGTGTCACAAGTGGAACCAAATGGACCCTTCCACTTGTACAGTATCAGAGCTACAGACTCATAAGGTCCCAACCATCAATCATTTAGCCGGGAAGTGGGAACCCCCTGCTCAAGGATCCTAACTGCCCTAACTACGATAAAAATGGCAGCGCAAATAGCATCTAATCTGGTGTGCATTCTGCTTCAAATCACTTGTCTTTACTGACATTTTCAACCACTAGGTGTTTTACCCAACACCAGTGTCTAAATTTCTCAATACAAGAGTAGAGAGAGCACCTCCAAGATGAATATTCTGTGACTACTTAAAAGTAAATGTGGAAAAAAGCCTGGCACCTGGGCTATTTTGGTAAACTATTCTTGTGGTTCTGTTGCTCGCTTCCAGGACCACCCAAACCCTTGAGGTCTACGACAAAAACATCCCCAAAAAAAGAAAAAGTCTATGGCAGCTCACCTGGGGTCTCCACCCTCTGGTAGTGGTATGGATTGATGCACACCTCGTCCTTCTTGAGGTGAAAGGCGTATTCGCAGGCCTCGATGGCGCGAAGCTCGTGGTGGCTGTGCAGGTCTGGCCATCGCCACAGGCGGCAGTAGATGACATGGGGAAGCCCCTTCCTGTGGGAGACCTGCAGGCGCCCATCCAGGGATCTGATTGGATGGCAACCAGAAAGTGTCGGTGAGAGATTTGGGAGGCAAACGGGGAGCGAAATGTTGGATAAGATGCATAAAGTGGCCAGATAAGTCGAATAGGGCGGGTGACGAGAATGAGAAGCAAAGAGAAAAATAAACACGTTCTCATTTTCCCCTCACCCAACACTGCAAAATGACAACTTTCCCACATCAAAGTTGTATGCAACACCATACAATAGGTTGAGGAGGATAGTCACCTGGTTTGGTCAGGGTAGCTGTATAGGCCTGAGGTATCCCACTGTTCTATCGTATTTGGAGTACTCAGTCCCCATATTTCAGAGCAATTGCTGTGCACAGAGAAAACAACAAAAACAAAACAAAAAAACAAATGATAAACATGGGACATGGATCATTCAGAAGTATCAGTATGGGTAATGTGAACATTAAAAGGCCTCTTTTATTAGAGTCTCAGGAAGAAAAGACATCAAATTCCTTTTCATCTGAGAAATGAATGGTGGGATACTTCAAATAAGAGAAGCCTTTTTGACAGAATTAAGGAGGGGAGGAAAAAAAACATAAAATGGCATTCAGTAACACACAATGAGACTGTTGGTGAAACAAAGAACATTCTTAAACAATTATGACATTGTATTTAAATACAACTTTCTTTTTTTTTTACTGTACAGCCGTGTATGTCGTGAACTTATCTGGAGACGTTCAAACAAACACTGAAGACACTCAAAGGGAGGAAAAAGGGGAGCAACCTTGGAAAGAAACTACCTTTCCGTTTTATAGCATTCTCAAAACTTCACAAGAAAATGGTCGGAAAACAAAAAAATGGAATGAAGACGAATGACGTAAGAGTTGCTTCTGAAGACCAGGACAATAGTAGACTACTACCGCTAAAGACTATAGCATGTAATCTGCGTATTATTAACTGAAGTGGGATCTCAACTACCCTTCAAAACCACATTATCTTCAGTTCCTGACAGCATAGCAAAACTATGTTGCAAGATTTTTGTTTTTAATACAACCGTACCTTTAAATGAGAGCTGGTTACCTGCAAAGCTGCTATGGGAACTCAACAGTCACAAACATATATTTGCCTGGTTGTAATTTCCCAGAATACCCACCCTAACAAAAACAACAACTTCTCTGATCTGCAAGGGAAAAGCATTTCATTCACATCGAGCCAGCCATCAGTTCGGTACAAAAACAGGAGAACTCTCAGGCGATAACGGCCAGGCGACTATCTATTGATATCCAAACATCCGACTTTGTGACGTGGTTGTTGGCAGCTCATCAGTGAAGAATGAGACCGTTAACACACCATGTTCCCAGAGAACACAAGTCTAGGGCATCAAGGCTGAATGGCTGATAACATCCTCACTGACCCCTTGTAATGTCTGCCACACATGAACTGTCAGCACTGTTATTTTTCAGTTTTTAATTTCCAATAATAAAGAAGGTATTTTATTCCTAATGGGGCATCGAGCCGAGTACATCTTGACTACATCCAAGTAGCCATGGACTATGGTGCTTCTGAACGACGTCTCAAACAAGAACGTTTTTGCATAAACATGTGAGACACACAGGTGAATTAAGTGCTAGACCAACGTGGTGGCAGTTGTTTCAGAGTATCTAACATGAGCAGCTCTTGACGTGGCTTTAAAAACAAAGGAGTTTCTTGTCCTCAAATAAGGTGACCACTACTCCACCGTCGTGTGGCATACTGTACCTGGGGATGGTGACACACTTGGTGTTGCAGTTCTGTGTGGTGATGGCTTTCTCCAGCTCGTCGAGCTGGCCCGTCTTCTTCAGCTTCTTCACCAGGCTCTTCACCGCCTTTTCGCACCACTTCTCCTCCTGGCCATTCTGCTCGCTGCCACCTCCCGCTCCACCCGGCCCGCTGGCAGACTTCTTCCAGCCCAGCAGCCTCTTTACCACCGGTGGAGTGAAGGGCAGGATGGAGGACATCTTGGTTGCGGGAGGGGGGGGTTAGCCGAGGGTCTCTCTTCCAGAGAACTCAGTCAGAAGAATGCACTCGCTCGCGCACAGACAGAAGCAGAGGGGACCTGGAGGAGGCACAGATTTGGGCCCTTGCTCTGGGGTGGCCCCACTCTACTGACCCAGGGAGTCACAGGTTGGAAGCCAGGGCAAGCAGTTTAAGACGGAGAAACCTTTGGAGGAAAATCAAACGCATAAAAAAAATGCAAACAAATTCACAGTTAATAATATAGCAGTCACTGACATAACTAGACTGCTGCTGCCAAGTTCAATATCACAATAATAATTTAATAAACACATTACACGAACAATGATTGTAAAAGAAATGCTAATAATGAATTCCAACAAATAGTATGATTTGCCACAGCAACACGGTTAACGTTTCATAAGACCGTCACTTTCCGGTCACCAATAATGTTTAAATAACATGTAGCTAAGATGGCAAACTTATGAAGTTGACCAATATAATAACAGGGTGTGCCTGAGTGTGTTGTTGCATTCATGAATACAGGCAAACAAACACCAATAAAAGCCATCAAATAGAACTGTACTGAGAATTATAGCTCATAGGGGAAATTAATCTAATTGATCCACAGAAGTATTTGACAGCTGAGCTAACAGTTACAGTATAGCTTCGTACTGTGTGTGTGTGTGTGTGTGTGTGTGTGTGTGTGTGTGTGTGTGTGTGTGCGCGCCGCTGCAGGGCCGGCTAGGGCTTCAATATACTTCGTCGAGCAGCGGTGTCGCGCAGCAACAGAATCTAGCAGATCTACAAGCTCACAGCGCGTTGCGGCGCGACGCGCTGTACAGATGTAGATCGGTCTGTTTTTGTTGCGCGACACCCCGCGCCAACCAATGCATATCTCCGGCTGTACGGGGGCCTTGCTTTGCTTTCACTTCACAGGCAGGCGCTAGCAGCAGCAGCAGCTAACCGTTTGCATTGGCAACACAGTTGCAGGATAAACGCCGAAATATGTCTGTCTTTAGATGTTTTATTTAAATTCACAAATGAACATTTTAAAAAGCTATAAATCAATATACGAGTAGGCTTGCTGCGGGGGTTAGGTTAGGCCATCTAACCCTATCGTTTGCGGAACGCAGGCTAGCTTGTTATCAGAAATCCTTTTGTTGTGATCCCAGAAAAAAAAACTGCTTTGCGCAACAATCAACTCGCGCTACTTGGGACTCGGAGCTAACTAACGTTAGCTGGCAAAACAAAGTCAGCTTGCTTCACCAGTGTAGTGTAGTGTGACAACGGGATGGGAAACAAACCCCCAATATATTTACAACATCTTTACACAAAATCAGTCGTTCCGTTTCAGCACGGGTAGTTAAAGATGTAGAACAGATTCCCCTAAAACAAAACACACACACATACACACACACACACCTCCTCTTTCTTAAGGGGGGGGGGACATTCACATCTTAAACTATTCTAACACAGAGATAGAGAGCAGGGCTCCCCCTCCTCCTCCTCCTCCTCATCGCTAGCCGCTAGCTAGGCTAGCCTGCTCTGCTAACACACAAAACAACACGCACCACCAAAGTCGTGAAAACAACCAAACAGCATTGCAATAGTTACCCCCAATTATTAGCCTTTCCGAAATCCACTTTTCGCGGGGGGAAGACGTGCAACACGGCTCAACAGACGACGCCTCTCTCTGGGCATGAAAACAACGTGAACGGGTTTTCTATGTATGGCAGCAGGAATTATTTTGACAAGGAGGCTTGTTGGGCTTTTCTTCTGAAGCTGCTACTGTTGCTAGTTAGTTAGCCTCGGCGTTAGGTACAGTGTTGCCACGTTGTGTGAGAGAAACAAGCAACCAGGTCCATGAAAAAAAAAGCCCAAAAGAAGCCTGACTATAGGCTATTTGAAAATAGCCGATATACAAGCTTTTATTATTATTATTATAATTATTATTATTTATTTACAAAATGTGGAATATTCTTGAAACATTTTAACAACACAAATATTGTTGTTTTGATTGATTGATTGATTGAATGATTGATGGATTTTTTTATTTAGTTTGGAGATTTACAATTTTCAAGTACAACTCAATACAAGACTGATAACTGTGAGTGGGACGACAATAAAGCATCTCTTTTGATTGATTGATTCAAAAACAAGACCACAAGGACTTTTTTCGGTGTTCCCTTTGGCTGTTGTGTTTGACTGTACCCTGTACTGATTTCATTCGTGTCTGACTGTATGCTGTACTAATTACATTTCTGCCAATAAAGTATTCAATCAATAAAGTATTCAATCGATTGATTGATTGAAAATTGTATCAACAGTTTGGAGGTTTACAGTACATTACAAGCACAACTCAATACAATACAGTACTTTTCAGGCACATCTCAATACAATGTGTACGACACCATAAAGTATTTCTACGACGTACAAATAATCACTTCTGTAAAGCCAAAAGCAGGAAATCATAGTGGAGGTAAAAGGGAAAATAAAAATGTACCAAAAAATGTACGAAGACCAGTTTCGAATTGCAGCCAACCGTAGGTGCCCTTTGAGAGAGGTTTTGAAGGAGTCAAGGGATTTGCATGTCTTAATGACTGTTGGAGGGCATTCCACATTTTCGTGGCATAGGAGCGAAATGAATTTAGTCCTTTGTTAGTGCCGAATCTGGGTTGTACATGGTTGGTTGAATGGTTGTACTTCCTCTGGTGTTATGGGAGTGGACTTCATTGACATTAAGGAAGTATTTAGACAGGTACATGGGTATCTTGGTGGAGTATCGAATCTTGTGGACCAGACCCATTGCAAGATGCTGAACTCTGTCGTCAACCCTAAGCCATCCCAGACTGTCAAAGTGGGCAGGGGTGAGGTGGGTATGAGAAGTGAGGCCTAGTAGCAGCCTGACCAGTTTGTTTTGGGAGGTCTGAAGCCTTGTTTTCATGGCCTTTGAGGTGCTGTGGTACCAAGAGGTGCAGGCATAGTCGAAGAAGCCTTGTACGAGTTGACCAGTGAGGACGCCTCTCTGACGATGCACAAAACATTATAAAAATGTAGGGTCCTTTTGTTGGACAAGCCCAAATAAGCGACTACACACTTTAGAAACAAGCCCCCCTACCCAAAAAACACGCAACAAAAACAACTACCAATATCTATAAGCAACTTTACAAAAAAACAAGCCAAAGTCGCATATAATAACCGGACATGGCAACACTAGTTAGTTAGACCCGAAGGAACAAAAAACGCCCACACTAGCGTGCTGGCCGACATCAAGGATGCGAGGCCCGCCTTGCTCGAAAAACCATTGGACAAAACCCGAAGCAGAACTACGAAAAGGGACGCACGGGATTGGTTCGTTTGCGTGGCAATCATTTCATGTTTATTTGACAGCATGGGTTTTGTATCAATCTGTCATCATCGGGGGGAAATAGATAGTTTGACTCCCCCAAGCGATTTATTTAAAGAAGACATCAATACTGTTTCTTTCTTTTAATGCTTTCCAATTCTATTGGTGACAAGAATGCAATTAAAACCTGGAGAACACACAACAGACCTATGATGATAGACTAAAATCATGTTGTTGTTGTTTTTCTCTCAATTTCCAATTATCTCTCTCTGCTTTCAAAGTGGTAAATATATATTTTTTATTCTATTGGTGTCAATAATACAATTACAACCTGGGATGCTGCAGCGCAGTCAAGTGATGATAGACTAAAATGTTAAAATCCTTGTTTTCTCGTTTACTCAATTTTCAATTCTCTCTTTCAGAACTTACATATTCGTATGTCATATACGAAGTCATATTATGACTCTGTCATAACGACACAGACTGATTAGGCGTTAATTGCCCTCCCCCAAATCATGAATCCAATTAGGGTATTGGGCTCAGGTGGTGCCACTATAAATGCTTCAGGTCAGCATCTGGTAACATTTGGTCGATTTTTTTATTCATCTGCAGCCATGGTTGTATGGCTTCTTCTTTGTGTTGTGGCATTCCAACTAGGGCCCTTGCAAGGTGAGCCTGGTACTTCTACCCATTGTAATCAGTTCAGCATTGTAGTCAATGTTCTGAATTAAGAGTGAGTTCCACCTAGATGAAGCACCTCATCACATCAGTTGGAACCTTGCACCATTGCAATTAATACAATAATGAAATAGGGATGGGATGATAATCCTATAGTTTTTGTTCAAGTGGTTAAAAAAAGTGGCATTTTTGCCACAATAATCATGACATGTAACTATCATATTATCCCATACATAATGTGCTTGTCCATCAATTTGTTTCAGCTGGACAGCCTCCAGTGAAGTGCGGCCTGGGGTTTAAGCTGTGCAAAGATGGCTCAGAATGTGTCCTCTACAGTCATGTGTGTGACGGGGAAAGTGACTGCAGGGATGGATCTGATGAGGACGATTGTGTAGAGAAATGTACTGCAGGTACTGGTTGTGTCTCAATGATATGTACAGTTGTTTGAGACCCAAATGATAAACCTGGGTGTGTCTCTGTCCTGGGACCCTTTTGTCCCAGGACCCTTGTTGCTCCTTGCAACAAAAGTTTTTTTTTTGCATTGACATCACTGCACATGACATTGCATAGTCTTCAACACCTGTGTTAAGGCTGTCGACATGGTGAACCAATTCAACTCCTTGCATGACTACTTTGAGAACTGACTACTTTCATTGGTGCCAATACAAGAAAATGTTTCATTGTGTTAATCTTTTGAAATGTATATTATTTGTAGGACATGTAAATATAGAAAAAAACACCCAAAATGGGCCCTGCCCATTGATTGTGAAACACTGATCTAGTAGTGCATGGTTAAATCCACTGCATTTAGTATGTCCAAGTTCAACATTTTATGGCTGGTTTAACTGCTTTCTGCTTGGAATATTAGTACACATAGGTAGCACCAAAGATTACATTCATAATCACAGAAGGCATTTCATTTGTTAAACTGTCTGTGATTGACAATCTGTCTCAGATGTCCTGGTTATCCAGGGGTATTAAAACATGGTATTTGGGGTACCTAGTTATGCAGCCAACTTGGCCAAGCACTAACCCAACATGCTCAATGAGATTCATGAGGACGAGAGCACAAATCTGACTTCATGTCTTGCCCTTCTCTGCCCCCAGTTTCCTGTCTCTGTTACATTCTACATAAAGACCAATAAAACAAAATGTATAATTTTCGAATAATACCTCAAATGTTTGGTCAAAACTACAGCGCAAAATATTCAACATACAAAATGTCAAGAGGGATTCCAATGTGACAAAGTTGAAGTGTTTGAAATGTCAGTCAACCTATAACCCCATCTGTCGTTGTCCAGGAGGAAGCACCCCAGCTGTTAGTGCTGATGCATGTAATTTCTTTTTACAAAGAGGAAATGACACGCGTTCCCTTCCTAATGTCTACCTCACAGGCCTGTGGTCGGTTGTCCCTTTGACCTTTTTTCTTTTTGTTGTAAGCATAGAATATGAGCTGGAAGATGTTTTTCTGCTCCTTGTAAGTTTATCATTTTCTGAACACACAGTTAAAACTGCAGAAGCATTGTAGTATGTACTAGTGTATGGGCAATTGTTTTGCTACAGTATTTAGGAAAATACCAGCTTTTTGTTTTTTCAACACAACACACAAGGCAGAAAAAAGGGTGGAAATAAAAACTCTACATTTCTCCATCCAAAAGGCCAGTTCCAGTGTTCACATAAGAAGAAGTGCATTGACCAGAAGGAGGTGTGCGATGGTCGGTCCCATTGTCAGGACCACTCTGATGAGCTGAACTGTATGACGCGCCCAGAGGACTGTACTCACCAATGTGACAACAACCGACGCTGTCTCTCAGACAAGCTCCTCTGTGATGGGGAGAACGACTGTGAGGACGGCAGTGATGAGGCAAACTGTGGTGGGTTTTAATAATCTGTTCATGGGGGTTATAGGGTTTAAGGAGTAATTCACCTAAAAAATGACATTATTATTGTTTTGTGTGTAAATGGTACATTTATATAGTGGTTTCATCCGAATTCACCCACACATTTCACAACACCTATGGCGGATGAAATCAAGGCACCAATCTGCAAATCAGGAGCTATTGGGGGTTCAGAGTCTTGCTCAAGGACACTTCGACACCAACTCTGAGGGGAGTCCGGGATCGAACTGGGAACCTCACGGTTTCCCATCCGGCCACTCTACCCCTGATCCACTGCCACATTCCTAAGCCAATAATTTTGATAACCGGATCATCAGTCCTGCTTACTGTATGAATAAAACTTCATGGAGTGTGTAATGGAGAGAAAATAGTTGGGTGAACTACTCCTAAGCCTAGAGAGACAGGACTCTGCATGTTGACCCAGGGTCGGATACAAATCCGGGTCTGTGCACCAACTCGGCCACCAGACAAACACATTATTCTCACCAAAATTAACAGATTGTTGATGAGCGACACCACAGTCGGGACGAAATGTATAAACTATGCTTTAGTTTGTTTGGGCGTAGTGATATGGACACAAAAAGCATAGTGTGATAGAGGGGTTACAAATGAACGAACGTTGTGCTAATATTCTAGAAATGGGTCAACAATACAAATGTGAATAAACTTACTTTTAAAGCGTGGCCCCAGTGCCCCCCACAAAATGACCGGAACTTAATATTCACCAGAGCAGAACTCCCACCACGGGATTTGGGCAATCAATTAATACAGTTGCTACCACTATATTAATTGCAAGTATTTCATACAACTTAAGTTCCAAAAATGTGAACTATCCCTTTTAATCCAGAGCAAAAAAAGAAAAAAAGAATGGCAATATACCATATACATACAAAGTATAGGGATACCAGGTACATAAGCTAGGAACGTAACAGTAGAAGATCTATATAGGCTAATTAAACTGCATGTATATACTATATAGTGCTGTGTTAACACGAAATGCTATAAGTCTACATAAACTGCTATTTAAGTCTACATAAAAATGGCATTAAATCCTTCACATGAATAACCATAATCCCTCTCACTTATCCATGGTTCTTGTATCGGGATTAAAGAAGAAAAGAAGAAAGATGATGCCATCACCGCAGGACCTTCCCTGTTCACCTCCAGGTCCAGTCGGCCCAATACGCTGTCGAGTTCCATCAGTTGTAAACTGGGCTCCAAACCCTGCATGGACCTGACGGAGTGTGTCAATTACAGACATGTGTGCGACGGGGAAGCAGACTGCAAAGATGGTTCAGATGAGGAAGGGTGCTCGACATCATGTGAAACTGGTAAATGGTGATGGCGTGGGGACTGGTCATTTCTGATGATGGATGGTAACAGAAAAAGAATAACCCTGCACACATCTGCTCCAATATAATTTATTGGCAATGTTTTGAGCCAATCTTCATCTGGTCAAAGTTGACCAGATGAAGAGCCATTTCATTAAGTGGTATAAAACAAGTGCAACCCACGAAACGGTCTTATAAACGAGGACAAAATATTGGACTATACTACTATACTAATATAATGACTCACACAAAGGCCAAAATTAGTGGATACAGACAGTATTCCTGTGATCAATACAATTCGAATGTTCAGCATGCATTGGGCATTAATGTGACTTTACTGTCCTCTAGTGAATTTGAAGGGTCACTGCAATTGCTTTATTCTCACAAAAGTGTTTTGAAGACCTTTATTCTCCTAACAGTGTGTGATTCTCAGGCCAGTTCCAGTGTGCGCACGGGAAGGCGTGCATCGACCAGAGCCAGGTGTGTGACGGCGTGTCTCAGTGCCAGGACCTTTCTGATGAGCTGAGCTGTAAGAAGCGCTTGGAGGGCTGTTCTCATCAGTGTGACGAAGGTAGTCGATGCCTGCCCGACAACCTTCTCTGTGATGGAGAAACGGACTGTACAGATGGTAGTGATGAGGCCAACTGTGGTAAGTTGTCTAGAGGAGCATGTTTTCCCTTCTGACTTCTTTCCAATACTTTTGAGTATTTGGAACCCACTTTTTTAAGTTGTTCATAATAATAATACTAATAATTCCTGTGAAGGTGTACCTGCCGCACCTACCTTCACCATAACCGACGAGGGCTGTGGTGCAAGGGGGTTTAAGTGCTCCAGTGGCCAGTGTGTGTCAGCCAGCCTGCACTGTGATGGCCATCCGGACTGCAAGGATCGTTCCGACGAGGAGGACTGCACCAAGCTGCCTGTCTGCAACAGCAAACGGCGCTGTCCCATGAGCAAGGAGTGTCTAATAGCTGAATGGTATTGTGATGGAGACCAGGACTGCAAAGACGGTTCTGATGAGAAGGTACAGTACAGTAGGTACCATAGGACCATAAAGTTCCATATAGTAATCCCAGTGCACATAAACTTGTTTCACAATTCACTCAAAAAATCTCTGAGAGGGATGTCCATATACATTTGTGTATGTTCATATTTTGGACATCCACCCACCGACAGTTTTCATACAAACATTAATTTTAAAAGTGTTCAAATTCTGTATTGTATTAGTGTTCATATTTTAGTGTTGGTGTTTCGACAGAGGAATCTCAAATGTGACTGTTCTGTTAAAACTATTCCAAGCCGGCAGGGAATTTAACATGAAATTCCATTCATGTAGTTTTAATCTGTACACCATAAATGGATGCCACTTTAACAGCAGTTGTAACATTGGAGAATCTATTATGAATGACTCCCCCAGGACTGTCCTGTGACTCCATTGACTTGTGGAGACTTCCAGTGGTCCTGTGCCTCCAAGACAAAGTGTGTTCCCATATCCTGGAAATGTGACGGCATCCAAGACTGTGACGACGCCAGTGACGAGACGCAGTGTGAGTCATGCATGGAATAGAAATCGGGAAAATATGATTTGACAGCTGATCTGTTCTTCTGACATTGCATATTTTGATCTGACCTCTTCAATCCCAGTACAGAATTAATTCCATATGTTGATCTGATCCCCCCCCTCCCCCAAAACGTCAAAACGCCAGTCATCGCCCAGCAGTCTGCCGCCACCCTGGTGGATGCGTGCACACAACACTGCTCGCCCTCAGGGCGTCTTACTCAGTGGTAACTATGGCTTTAACCCCATGCAGGTGGAATGGCAGCATGCAGTCCTTACCAGTTCCAGTGCGGCAGTCTGGAGTGTTTGGATGTGGCCCTGGTGTGCAACGCTGAGAACGACTGTGCTGACGGCTCTGATGAAGGAGGGGACTGTGTGACCAGGTGTCTGGACCAGGACACTGCCCGCTGTTCTCAGACCTGCTATAGTACACCACAAGGCCTGGTGGGACTCCAGAATCAGAATATGTACTAGAATAGATAATGTAGGTCTGTCCCCACAATGTGTGTAATGTTTCTACTCTGCTCTGAGGTACATCTTTGATCTGTGCCATGCAGAGGTGTGGATGTGAAGCTGGCTTCAGGCTCCTGGAGGACGGACTGACCTGCGTTGACATTGACGAGTGTGAAGGACTGAGCCCAGGAATGTGCAGTCACGTGTGCGTCAACACGCCAGGTTCATACCGGTGTCGGTGCCACCCGGGCTATGTCATGGAGGAGGACGGACGTCACTGCAAAGTCACGGGTAAAACTTTACGGGGAAAATGTTTTATCATGATTGGCTGTAATATTCTTTACACTATTTTGTAACCCATTTTCATCTGGTACCAATAGCATATTGCTTGGTCACAAACAAATTTTACAGCCGTTCCAAACAGAAATGGCGTCTTGCTCAACACACAGGATACAAACGTTTTGTATCAACATTCCAGAATACCTCAGAGGAACATTGTTCTGTGAGAAAGTAGTTTGTGTTTGTAACCCGTGGCACACAATGTGGCTAAAAATTTAGTTGTATTGCATGTGTTTTGGGAGAAGCACCAGCCAGGCCTAAACTTGCATGTGCCTGGCTGACTACAACTTGGGTCTCTTCATCCCTATCCTCTCCAGGTGAGCCTTTCTTGCTGTCCTCAGTCCAGACAGGCCTCTTCCTCTATGGATTACGCAGTGGAAATCTGGATGTGCTGCAATATACTGCGAAGAAGCCCATATTCTCTGTGGACTATGATTGGAGGGACCGGAAGGCCTTCTGGGTCAGTATGGACTCTGAGGGTATCGGGTGGTCCTCGTTGGACAACAAGACCAAGGGCACGCTCATCAGAGGTTTGTGCAACAATTGTGCTGCATTGATAGTCAGGACGTAAACTGACTTTTTATTCTCTTGTTAAAAATGTTTGAGAACATTACGTTACACAGGGTTGTGAATGGAAAACTAATGTCAAAAACATGCATAAAAGTGAAACAGTCCCCCACAAGTGCAATATCCACTAAGCTTTAATTCTATATGCTGCTAAGGGTTCCTGTCGTGCAATATCTGTCTTATGAACTGACAGTGATTCTATTGTTTTATAAGTGGGATTTTAGGGTTTTAGTAGTATAGTATTTTAGCATTCTTTTAACTAGTAGTCTGGAAGCCAGTGTTACGAAATGTCATTCATTTATGCATTTTATGTATCTGTAGAAAGAATGAATGAAAAGATATCTATCTATAACTAACATTATGCCATGCAGCCATTTTCAGCAGGTACATTGTACATTGTCGAAAGATGCATTGTGTATCCAGTAAACCTCTTTTTGTTGCGTTCATACCCACTTGGCTCTTCCTTGTCATTCCATATAGGTGTCAGGGCTGATTCTGTAGGTGTGGATTGGCTGGGCAGAAACCTGTACTGGATTGACGGAGTCCGTAGTGAGATTCTGGCTGTCAGACTGACCACAGCCACAAACGCAGCTCTTCAGCAGTACTGCGTTATCCTGAACGAAGACTTGGAGCAGCCTCGCTCACTGGCCCTGCTGCCACAGAAGGGGTTGGTATAATATGGTGTTAATGGGTTTCTACTTGATACTTTGAAGAGAGCACATGCTCTGGCAGTGGAATATACATTTGTTACTTAAAACTTGTATGACGAGATAATTGACCTATAGCAAACCCCTCCTCTACACCAATAGCTTTCCTATATGATAAAACATAACATTAATGTGACTCAAATATTTTCCCAGTGGATATGGCAGGCCTTGTTGACGGATTTGGAAGAGATTTTGAAGGTTTGGTTCCAAAAATGAACCAGCATTTATTGTGTACAATCCATGATATTTACATTGAAATGAATGAGCCCGATTGGAAAGTGTGGAGTGTCTAAGTGGGAGAGGCGGGGTCATTGCTAAAGGTGAATTGGATCTTTTGTTTTTCTTTTGGCCCTATATAGGTTGATGTTCTGGACAGAGATTGGGAATGAGGTGAAGATTGAGCGTGCAGGGATGGATGGATCAGAGAGACGGGCAGTGGTCACCACAAGCCTTGGCTGGCCATGTGGTGTGACTGTCGACGCCCTGTCGGACCGGGTCTACTGGACAGATGAGAGATTTGGGGCAATAGGATCGGCTACATTGGATGGAGAGGACATCCAGGTACAAGCAAATAAATTGTCCTTGTCTTGGAGTATATTGTTTTTTTTACTGAATGGTGCGTTCAAAATGTAACTATTTGCTCGGTTTACAGATTTCCATGACAATGCCTACAGTATCATTCCTAGTGGCGTTTCTTCCCATCTTTGAACCTGGTGTCCCTATTTTTGGCATGTAATATCTGTGGAACAGAAAATGTATATGCTGCTCACCCATTTTTTGCAAATAAAAATAAAAAGCAGGAATAAACCGCTGTACACTGCATGTCATGTAACATTCCCACTCATCAACAGATCCTACAGATGAAGGAGATGACAATGCCATTTTCTGTGTCGGTCTTCAACGACCAGCTCTACTGGTCTGATGCCAAGAGGAGGACCGTGCAGGTCGCCCACAAGATCACAGGCAAAAACCATCAGATCCTCTTCAAAAGACCCAGACAACCTTTTGGCATTAAGGTAAGACAAATATTGTCAATTAAATTTATTTTGGACCATATGAAGAACATTGATGAGATTTCTTTTTTCATCTGGCCATTTTAACCTTTTCCCATAATGTAAGGCAACCGATAAGGGACAACTTCAGATATTTACTCATCGATATCTAGACCAGATATGGAAAGGGTTGTGGGTCCATATTTAGTAAATAGATACTAAATATCCCCTTTATTTATTTCCCCCCAAATAAAACAAATCACAAATTATAACAAATTCAGACATTTTTCTACATTTAATGAATGCCAAAAATACCATGGATTCTAATGTTTAGGAAGTAGCTGATCTACAAGCTCACAACAGCTTGTAAGTCTTGTGAGTTTGAAGACCTGCTATTCTCACTAATTTGGGTCCTGGGCAAACGCAAATTTCTCCTTTGGCCGTGAGCTAAAACGTTTGGGAACCACTGATTCTAGACAACATGCCCAGACACTTTCAAATAAATTCCACCTGTTTGGTTTGGTTTCAGGTCATCCACCCGTTGCTCCAGAGCGGTCCAGAGAACCCGTGTGAGAACATGCAGTGCTCTCACCTCTGCGTTCTGACGCCAGGCCTCCAGGCCGTGTGCAAGTGTCCCTCTGGACTCCTGCTGGCTGACGATGTGCGCACCTGCTACGACATGCCGGTCAACTCTGCGTTCGTGCTGCTGCTCTCTCCAGCCATTGTCAAACGGGTACAGTAGTCTCACAATGTCTGGTTTTATTTGAACCCATTTTACCATAAGAATGGAATACTAATAATTGTGTTATGAGCAGTGTGGAAGGTGTACTGTACGTGTACAAATGAGAGGTGGATGTCTGTCATTATAGAAATGTGCAAAACGTTTAACTTTCAAGTAATGTTAAGTACATTCATTGCATACTGTAATTTGAACTTGTCCAAATATGACTAGTATGAGACCTGCACATTTCTCCAGAAAAAGGTGAACATGTGCTACTGTTATCTTTAACAGATTGACAAATGCAGAAAATGAAGTTCTCTCAATTTGAGAAGCATTGTCTTCACAGATCGACCTGCAGGGCCTGCACACAGAAGGAGTAGGGCTAGACGGTTGGCCAGAGCATCTAGCCATGCAGTTGCCCGATGTCAACCAGGCGGCCATTTTTGACTACAGCATGCGTGACCAAACCCTGTTCGTGACGGACCGTGGCACGACCTCTCTCGGCCTCTTCAAGCTTAAGATGGCCACGTTGACTCCCCGTGGCCAGCTGCTCAAACTCCTGGCAGACACGCTCACAGCCATGGCCCTGGACTGGACGACCGGCAACGTCTACTGGAGTAGCGAGAAGCAGCCTCGGTTACATGTCACATCTGCTACTGGCGCACATACCGCTGTCCTCATCAAGGATGGTGTTGGCAGACTTGCGTCGACCGCCGTTCATCCACCAAGTGGGTGGATATGTTTCGTCAACAAGAAGGCTGCGCACTACCTGGTCTCCCCGGCTACGGTAGAGTGCGCTCACATGGACGGTGCTCAACGACGTGTGGTGTGGCGGGAAGCCATCTTACCCACGTCCCTGGTCTTCTCCAATGAAGGGGAACAGATCTACTGGGCTGACAACGGTAAAGGAGTCTCTTCATTTGGGTGATGGCAGAGAAATGTAAGGAGAGTTGTGTCAACACCGCTCACTTCATCGGGCCAGTCCAATTGCAGGACAAAGCCCTGAACCGGAAGTTTACGGAGTGCACTTGAATCTATGAGCATTTGTCAATTCGAGTTTACATGAACCACGTGATCGGTGCCATTTTTGGCCTCAATAGAAGGCTTCTGGATGAGGGGGGTGGAGGAGTCGTCATGTCATTGTTGAAATTAAGTTTCCTTTTTTCTCAGGCCGTGGTGTTATTAGTTCTGTCAAAGTTGATGGTATTGTTGATGGTGACGGATACAAAGAGTTCAAGGCTGGCGATAGCCTGGCTGCCTTGGCTGTAAGTGATGACGTGCTGCTTTGGGTGACCAGTGGCGGTAAGGATACTATACTGTATAGTATGCAATGCATACTGTAGGAGTTGGATTTGAATTCTGGGAACCATCATAACATGCTAGATCCCTAATTTATTCAAAACATGAGCGCCCCAGGCCCTCAATAATGCTATGGTTTTCAGAATATTCTTTTTACCTCAATATTAGATTCCTGTGATCATTCTAACAACTGACATTTAATAGCTTTGTAGCTCTGTGCTGAAACCTTAACCCAAATTCAATGACTGCTTCAATGTTGATTTCTCATTAACAATTATCCTCAACAATACGCTTCCTTTCAGATAAGACTAGGCTCTGGTTCAGAGATGAACCGCAGCAGAAGAACAAGATGTGGTTTGAGGTCGAAGGCACAGCTGTGGTCAGCTTGAAGGCTTACAGCAAGGCTTCCCAAACAGGTATGTGAGGAGTGTCTACACACAAGACCAAGAAATTGTGTAGCATCAATGATTCTTGATGTACGACGTGGCTCATTAGAAGATAATTCAGATATCTGAAATATGACCATATTATATAGTCAGTAAGTCTTGGTTATATGGACAATTGTAAAAATGTGCATTCAAATATTGTGGTGGTTTTTCAAATATTGTGGCAGTGTTTTTCCTCTTCTAGCAGACTAACCGAACACATCTGGCAACACACTATGGCTTATAATAAACACCAGGCCAGCAAATTATTGTCCTGAGTCGGACACAAAAGCAGAGGAGGTGAAATTTGCTGATTTCCTGTTATGTCTCACGCCATGCAGGTTCCAATCACTGCTTGATAAACAATGGCAACTGCCACCATTTGTGCCTGGCCAACCCAGGTGGTCGGACATGCCAGTGTGCCCATGACCACATCTCGATGAATGGCACCCACTGCGCTCCACGACAGGGCTGCCCGGCTGGTAGTAGGCTGTGTCTGGACGGCGTCTCATGTCATCCTGCTGAAAGGTTCTGTAACGGCCATGTGGATTGTCCAGACCACTCGGATGAGAACTGTAAGTTATTGGGTAATCTCACAGAATAGGTGATATTTTAATAGATAATGGCTGGATAAAAGCTGATAAGAATATGAAAATATAATACTAATGTATGTGCATACAAACGTTGTATTAAACTGAGATGTATTATATTGCCCAAATTATTCTAATGATACATTTACATAAAGGTGCACGTCCCTTGAATGAAAACTGCAATATCCCCTCCTTGTCTCCAGGTGTCCTTCAGAAACGGGGGTTAGTAGCCATGGCCGCTGTCCCCCCCACAGAGCCTCGGAGCTCCCCTC
>OOFJ01109746.1:20263-33056 GCA_900323375.1 Benthosema glaciale
CCACCACCACAAACTCCACCCTGAACAGCAGCGTCCAGACCAGGCCACTGGGAGCCCAGGGCTGCAGCCAGAGTCACTGCAACGGTCGAGGGGACTGCGTGGAGAGCGACGCCGGGCACACGAGCTGTGTGTGTTCTCTGGGCTACACTGGAGACTTCTGCCAGGACCACCTGCTGAAGTCCATGCAGCGCCCCATCATCTACGGAACGGCGGGTCTGGTCACTGCGCTGGTGGTAGTCGCCATCCTGTGTGCCGTTTTTAAAAAGGGGAAGAACGGAAAGATAAGGTTTTTCTTTTTGCTTATTTAAAAGGATCTTCTCATTCTGTTGACTGGCAACAATACTGAATATAGCTGCAAGCAGCTATAAGACGGGTTCAAGCCCAAAAAGCTATACGCAATGTACTCAATGAGCTATATAAACATTGATCACACTTGTGTGAAGTGAGAGGCACTTTGATCATACATCACATCCCAAGCTCAGCAAATTGTCCATTCGTATGAATGGAAATGCGTTTTCAAGGCGGAACGGCAGAATTTTCACAAACAAAAGCGGTCTACGCCCTTTGGGCTTGACCCCTAATTATGACCAAGTTGTGACAAACAAGTGATTCATATTAAAGGGGGTGTGATGATGTTAACCATGGCATATACGGTACATTCATAAAGCTCTACATTCTGATGGAGAACCCCTAAAGATAATCTATCATGTAAATGTTTTGTTTATCCTGTAGGAGTTCTTTCATTTGATAGACTGACCTTAAATTGTATTTTCTAGTTACTCTTTAGTAACTAGAAAATACAATTTAAGTTCAGGATACCAAGTCTGGAGAGACTGAACAACACAATAGCAAATGGTAATGATTACCATCAGAACAAAAAAGAAAAAATCACTTACTCTTATTTTTAGGATTTTATTTAGCTCATCTTTACACGAGGGGAAAACATTCTACACTTTCATTTTTTGTTAATTACCCAGAATGTGTTTCCCCCACAATGTAAACCATTGTCTAAGATGCCATAGAAACTTCATGCTACTTTTCCCAGGAGAGCTACCCCAGTGGTGAAGGAAACCAGTATGACCGACCTTGAAAATAAAGCTGAGGCTGCGCTAACCACACGACATGCTCGTACCAGTGAAACAGACAAGGCAGAGGTAAGTCTGATATGCGTTGTTGTTGGCGTGTACACATCTGCTATTTTGGTGTGCGCCGCCAAAAATGTATAAATTAAGCAGCAGGCTATCCTTTCCACAAACTATTATGACTTCTGCCACCCAGAAATGTTGTTTTACTGTTCCTGTGGGATGACTGTCTAGCCTTTTCTTCTCCTTTTACAGGAAGCGGTGTCTTCTGTGGATTAAGATACATTTATGTGCTGTATGTTTGGTTGCATTAAATAAAACATGTTATATTTTCTTATGGTTGTCTGTGCCGTTATTTTCAGTATGATGCACCCAGCAATTAGACCACCTACTGTGTATTAACGATAATTAAGAACCTGAATTCACTCATTTGAATATACACAAATTACTGAATGCTTTGCTTTCTCAATCATGCAATGTTTCTTTTTGGTGGTTTACTGCTGAAATTTATTCATTTTTGTGCCCTTGAGCTTTATGCCAAGATGTGTCATTGTCTCATTTCGTCAGAGCATTCCCATCTACTGACAAATCATAGGATAATGTTCTAATCGTCTTGTCTTGAGACTAGATGAGATCTTATGAATTTATCACTGCCAGTGCTGATAAATGTATATAGCCTAAGCCGTTTAGGATAAACTTGCTTGCTGTGGTCCAGGCGCAAGCCACATAATATAGGCTTTGGCCTGACAGCGTGTTGTGTGTTTGAGTCTCGTTTATGATGACCCTTGCTACTTGTCTTTCCCTTCTCTCTCCCTCTTGTCAATCTTCACTTGATACTATCAATAAAAGGCAGATTTTTATCCAGAGACCTTGTACCATTATAGTTGTTTTTGCTTTTGGTGGTCGAGAGTGAAGATGATGATGGGAAATGAGGGGACTGACATGCAGCAAAGGTCCACTAGGCTCGGGAATCGAACCCCAGAATCTCTGTCAGGCATCAGAACTTCATAGCATGTGGTACACTACACGCCTTAACCGATTGGCAACCACATCCTATGAAACCTTGCCCAAATTTGAGTCCTCATTCATAGATTTATCAGATGACTGACCATACTGGCCACATGAATCCCAAGATACACATGATTGAATTGTTATCAGTGGAAAATACTTTTTCTTTTTTTTTTTTTTACTTTGAAATGGCAGATCTACAAGCTAACTGTAGTTTTCAAAACGATAGAGTAAAAGTACAATATTTGCCTGAGATGTATAGAATAGTATAGAAATCTTGAATACTCTAAAGTGTAAAAAGGATGAAAATGTGGAGATGCCTGGCTTCTGGAACCGTTCAAAATACACCTGCTCAGGATGACCATTTGGACCCTAGTCTCTTGAGACACTGACTGGCAGTGCTGTTTTTCCAAGTTTTTGGACGATGGGTTCTCAGATTGGTTGGACCCTGGTCGTATGTGCCTGCCATGCACCAACAGCAATAGAATGCTGTCCAGTTTGCAAGCCATTGCTATGCAGGGAAAGCTGGTAGACCTCCAGTGGGACTGCAGACTGAAAAGGGGAAAAGTAAAGGACTTGTTAACAAATGTAGTACTGTGTATGTATGTAAATCTGTACTGCAGTACAGATTTTTATAAATAAAATGATATGCTGTCTAAAAAACATAAGATTATAAAATGTGTGGTTGAGATGTTAACTTTTAGAAACAATCACATCTGATAAATCATTCACATCTTTGAGTAGAGTAGTTCCTGTTCACATAAGCATTCCTGTGGATAAGGATCCTTTTCTTGGGTGTGTCTCAACCACTCACCTCAGTCTAATAGTATAATAGGTCCCAGATTTAATGACTTTGTTTATTTCAGTCGAGGACCAGTTATTCGCCTTCTTTTAATCAAACTGAAATCTCTCTGATAAAGCAGCTGTTCAACTGTACCCTTGCAGAGTATACTGAGTCGGAGCTTGATGGTCTTCTGCTTAGGGTATGTTCATTTCTTCTACCTCAACAGGTTTTGTTTATTGATACCTTGCACTTGCAGTGCTGCTACAATAACATTTAAAAAAATATGTTGACAGCAACTACCTACTTTTACACTAGATACTTGATCAACTTGAAATTATACAACTGAAAAATGTACTACTACTGTATGACATTTCAATGTAGTTGATATTTTACATGTTTACCTATACAACAAACTACATTTTCACAGAAAGATGGCATTGAGGGCCGCTTTTGTTTTGTTGTTCTGCACTGAAGTAGCCATCGGTTTTCCAACACGACGTATTCTCACTCCAGTAAGTAACAATTCAATTTTATTCAGATCCAATGTTAAATAAAGATGAATGTCCCATGTGGCCATGGCTTTTCAGTATTTAAATTATATCGGATTAATGTAAGCTTTTTTTGTTTAACCAGGTGTACTACTACTACAACCATTACCGGTTCATGCCTACCTTCTACATTCCAGTCTTTAGAGTACCTCCAAAACCTCAGAAAACCAATATCCCAACAATCACCCCGGGCCCTCAAAAGAGAGAATGCGATCACAAACCCATTTTCATTTTGCCAAGCAGCTCTGGTAAGGAGACGAGAGTATTGCAGCTTCCCTCCACCGCCGGTAGCCGTGCAGGGAACGATGATTCTGGCCACTCCGTTTTTGTGTTTCCTAATGAAGAACGAGACGCAGTGGGAGGAGGAGGTGGGAACACTCGGGGACAATCTAAAGTGCCCTACTTTGTGTATCCAAATGAAGTGGCTAACATCAGCCCAGGTAACGAGGAAACATCTGTCCCCAATAACAGGTCTGGAGGAGGGAACCAGCACGAGTCCATCGATGATGGTTCCATGGTCGTCCTGCCAGGGGTCTTGGTTCGTGTTCCTGAGGCAGGAGAGTAGGTTGTTTGTGTGGGGTCGGATAGATTCAATGGTTCTCAAACCTTTCAGGCTGTGACCCTCCCAAAATCATATTTGAACTGAACCCTGATGAGCGTGTCCGGGTAGCTCAGTCGGTAGAGCTCTCGCCTTTGGACCACAAGTTCATGGGTTCGATCCCGGGCACCGCCAACTCAGCGTATGAGTAGCACGGCTTGTGTGCGGCAAGTCGTGCGGGAAGTACTGGGAGCTGATGGTAGGTGTGGCGCTCCACCTCAGCAATCCATCTCCCAGGGGTCTAGCGCATTGTAACGGGGATAGACTCCCGCGTGTTACCGGCTGATACCGACAATAAGCCACTCCCGACCACTTCTTCTTCTGATGAGCTCTTGGAATGATACCACAGGAGTTGAGGCATACATTTTGGTTGACTCTTTGCTTGTATTTGTATTTTCATTCTCTTTGGTTTGCCTTTTATATAATGAGGCCAATATTTGGCCAGTTTTATAGTATAGTTTGTTTACTTTTGATGGTATATTCTTTTCTTTTTTATTGAAAAAGCTCTTAAAAGTCCTTAAATTGTCATCTGGGGACCCCTCAAAATTCAAGTAGGCACCCCAGTGGGGTCCCAGACCACAGCTTGAGAACCACTGGGATAGACGGCTGTAGATGTCCCTAGCTAATGTTCCTCATCACCTCAGTAGAGAAATGATCTCAAACCGGCTTCTACTACAGGTTAGGAAGAAACTGAGTGTTACTGTAGTGTGTTCGCCACGCAAGCCCTATGTATGCCTGTAGATCGGCTATTTAACTGTTTTGCCGTCGTCTGTCCCCCCCACCTATGACTTGCCCAAAAGAGGGATGATATGCAGAAACATGTACAGTCTAGTCTACAGTATATTATTGTCATGGTGCTTGTTGCTTCTGATCTTCTCAAAGTAAAGGATTGAGAGCATATTCTACTTTTTTCATTGTTTCTGAATGTTTTGTGCATGACAAATTAAAGCTTATAAAATATATATTATACTAGTATATTAACCCAATAAAACCGGGAAAGCATCTGTTATTTTATAATCAGGCTATTATTCAAGCTCATTTTTTGCAACTCTTTGAAAATATTTCGTTATAAAGCAAACATTTTTAACTCAAGTATTTTCTTCCGGGGATCCCTGGAACAAAATAAATTGAGATGGGGCCAAATACATAATTTTGGGAGTCCTTTTAGACATTTTCCCCACCAAACATTTCCCAACATTTGAGATTAATACCAAATTGTACAGATATCAGAACAGATGTACAAGCTCACAACACATGTATTTACTGATTTCACTATTTGAAATCAGTACATTTCTTTCTCTTCTGCACTGTAATTGTATGGTATTTTTACTTGTGTATTGCATCCTAATGTCATTGTATTATGTATAAGTGTGTTAGGCACAATGAATTGTAGGAAAAGATGCCTGACGAAGGTCACAGACGGAGGCCAAAACGTTATTTTTGTCCGCTCTGGTAATAAAGGTTTTTGGAAGCTATTAAAACGGTGTGCAGACTTATTTATTTTCCTACTTTATTTTTTAGTTCGAGCACCTGTTGAATTACTTGGGATGTGCGTGCACCTTCTGAACACTTTAAAGCACACTGAATTGTCCTGTTGAAATGTGCTTTACAAATAAAATGACCTGCCTTTAAGTGGTTAATTCCTATGTACTTTTTCCCTAGAAATATAGTGGAGTCAAAAGTACAATATTTGTCTTTGAATTGTAGTCGGGTGAAGTTATAGAAAAATATAAATAGCCTACTCTGTAAAGAACAGATATTCAAAAATAATTCTACATTACTAGTAAACGTAGAAATGCTTTATGGTGTCGTCCAGCACTCACAGTTAATGGTCTTTGTATTGAGTTGTGCTTGAAATGTACTGTCATTCTCCAAACTGTTAATACAGATTCTCAATCAATCAAGTCTGTCCACACTCTGACCAAACAAGAATGTGGGAGGTTTAGGTTCAAATCCCGGGTAGGAGATCAGTAAGCTTTACAGGGTTGCAGCGGTGGAAAGTATACTCAAGTACTTTTTATTTTATTTTGAGATATTTGTACTTGGAGTATTTACAATTTCCAATATGTCTACTCCACTACATCTTGGATCCAAATATTGTACTTTTGTACTCCACTACATTTGAAAACTTTAGTTACTGGTTACTTTGTAGATTTAGATTACTATTATAAAACACATTAAGCACTTCAGAACTATATACATTTTAGCCATTTGAAAAGCCCCCAATGCGTCGCAATGTGAGCTTGTAGATCTGCCATTTTCAAAAGATGCAAATTGTAAAATGGGACATTCTGCATAATGAGTACTTTTACTCAAGTCAATTTTGAATTCCAGACTCTTTTACAATATTTTCAAGACAAACTGTCCTGAAAACTACTGTCACCACTTTTGCACCTTTGACAAGATATTTATTTTCATATAAAACTGGCTACTGGACATGAGTTCATGACGTGCGAAGATACTTTTCATTTATTTTGGGGGGGTATTGAAATCAAGGAATATAATGCACTGTGATCTCTAATCTCTGCAAAGAAGCACAGACTTCCTCCAAATGCTTTGTCATCTCGTTGTCAGTATGACGACCACTACAGGGCTTGGTATGATAACAGGCACTTAAAGAGTCTAAACCCGGTTCCTCTTCCCATTGTTTATCAAACCACAAAAACATGTTTACCGTCGTTGACTGCATTTCTGGTACGCTCGTCAATTGTGCTCTATAATAATTTCTCAGCAGTCTCTCATTTCAGTGTGTCTGGGGTATTCATCAATTTAGCTTCAACTGCTAAAGTCTAGTTCGGAGTTAAGTGTATATTACTACTACAGGGAAGGGAACCAGCCAATGAATTATCATTGACTTTTTTTATGTGCCCACACATCTCTACTGGTATATAAAGAGATGGACCAAGTCAAATGTCTTATCGTTCATTCAAGCCTCAGAACAAGTGAATGGCAGATCTACCTTTTTGAGAAGGTGCCAATAGGATCTTACTTGAACATACCCTTCTATATGTTGACGAGGGGTAAGGACTAAGGAGGAGGTACTTGGGCTATCAAGGTAGGACCATGTGCTTGGAGAACATTTCATTTGTAACCAATATACTTAACTGTACCTACTTGTATTGAAAGTCTTAGATGACAAGAAGCATTCGAGTAAAAGTTTCAAGATGGATTGTAAGTTTAATTGGTTTGTTTACTAATCTTTGTCTTGTATTTTTTGGAACAGAACTCTTCTGATGAGCTTGAGAAAACAGTTAAACTGCGTATTGTGTTTCTGGTATAATTTCAACAGTCATTTTATTCTTTCAGCAAACGCAGAGAAGACGAACGATGGATATTCTCAGGATCATACTTTGTGCTTTCCTCATTGCAACTGCATTGTCTGCACCTGTAAGTGCCTCAACATCCCTACAATCAGGCTGTTCCTACTCCTAGTGACGCAACTGAGCTGTAAAAATGTGTGCAAGATGAAGATGATTTCCAAACATTGAGAATGCTTGGGGCATACCTTCAGATCTAGTCTATATAATATGCACAGTAAGATTGTCATAGATTTAAAGAACTTCAATGTTCACTCAGTCAACTTTCATAATTGGTCCTCAATAATGCTCGTAGGTGGGTTGTCAGAAAGCTGCTGCCTACCAATGACCAGTGACTATCTGTGCAAGTTTGCAAGATTAGGCCTGGGCCGTGGCTCAGTGGTCCAGTGGTCCAGGCCACATGGCTGGTAATCCAGTCTCGCAGTGTGCTGCGGGTTCGACTCTCGGTCCCAACGGCCCTTACTGCATCTCTCTCCCCATTTCCTGTCAGCCTACTGTCTATCCCTCCATAAAAAATATAAAATAAAGGCGAAAGCCACAAAAAAACATTAAAAAAAAAGTTTTCAAGATTATTATAATTGTTTTGATGCTTCAATTTCAGCATGCTAGCTTTCCAGAATGAGAATCGCTGTAGATTCTATTGGCCTGTCAAAACACAGTCACAGAGCACACCTATGATGAGATGCAGACTGAGTAATAATGAACATTTAGTGAGGACCAATTTTATTAACAATAACATAAGGTTTAAAATGGGTGAAGTGCTCCTTTAAGTTTCCTATCACCATACCATTCATTTGTTTTAAACAGGTGTGCCTGAATGGGGTTGGGGATTCATCAGACGAGACTGAGGCCGATTCATCGGAAGTATCCGAGGAGGCAGGCGCTCCTGAGGAGGCTGCGGAGGAGGAGCTAGCAGAGGAGGAGCCAGCACAGGAGGAGCCGGCACCGGAGTTGCCACCGCAAGAGGAGCCGGCGCCAGAGTTGCTACCGCAGGAGCCCGTGCTGGAGGTGCCGGTGGAGCCACCACAGATGACTGCACAGCCGGCACTGGTGACAGAAGCACCCAATGTCATGTTGGAGACTGCAATCCCAGGCAATCACCTCCCCTCCGCAGAGCCCGATCCTGTTGCAATCGCGCTAGACAACCAATCGCCCCTGCCAGATGTTGTCGCCGCTGTCGAGGACCCACAGATCTCTACCGACATTGACCCCTCAATGGACTTGAGTATTGCACCAGCCTCCCCTATGGCGGACAATTCCATTGTAGGGAACGCTTCGCCTTGTATGGAGGGTTCACAAAACGCTGTTCTTCCAGAGCCTGAACCTGCTTTAGATGTCGCCCGCACCGCAGTGGAGCCACTGCCAATCGTCCTCGCCACAAACCCGCAGGGGACTCCTCCTCCCTCAACTCCAGTCGTCTACCAGACACCCCCGCCCACGTCTGTAGTTACCGCCCAGATCATGCCCGTAACCACTCAAGTAGTGCCCAACGGTTTTCCCGTTTGTTTTACCATCCAGTTCACGTCGACACCCGAGTTTAGTCCACCTCGGGGAGATGTTTAACAGCTGTAGCATAAGCCATCAAAATGACACAATGTGTATTGTTTTGGCCGTCACATAATCATTTAGTACTACTGTATGATTTATGAACGGGTCTTATTTTTATATAGCAGTGTCATCTGGGTGTAGTTTGTTCTAGTTTTAATTTACGCTGTGGACCATGTTATATTGTTCTATCACAGTTTATGGTGCTACAATTGTTTTTCCTTTGGATGCTTTTTAATATAAGGGCAATATGAGTTTTTGTTACTTTCACATTTTCTCTAGCAACGTGATAAAGTGTTGAGGGGACATAGTGATTCTCAACAACCTCCTAGGCTGTGAACAGACTGGCAGCCAAATCAGATTTTTGGCTTATTCTGATTGGAATCAGATAAATGAGAATAAATAAACACAATAGAAGATCTACAAGCCACAATGATTCCCACTGTGAGCTCTTAAAGGATAAGTTAAGCATTACTCACCAGTCTCACACCTGTGATGTTGCATTGTTACCACAGTAACCAATGCAAATAGGTCAAGGTCAACGATGTCTGAATGCACAAATCAGACATCACTTGCAAATAACGGTGGCGTCAGTCCTAAAGATCAGATTTGAGAAACAAATCAGATTTGCCTGCAGTCGGAGCAAAGCCCTGGTGATGATCTGTATGGAATTCTTGCACTAAGCAACAACACCTCAACTACAAGAACCAAATGTATTGGTCCGTAGAGTGATAAAAAATGAAAATGTGATGTACATAAGTCATACTGGTGCCATCTCTTAAGTATATTTAATAAAGAATACCATAGAAATCAATGTTTCATTGCAACAGTTTATTTGAGTTCATGGTACTTCAATAGCAACTTCCATCATTCATTATCATTGTGAAATTAAGTGCTTTCTCTCGTCCATTCAACAGGAATACAGCCGAGGACTGAATTATTTACGGCAAACGCCGGGAATACAAAACAGGACTTGCTACACTATTATTTTGAAACACATTCAACACTTGGGTTAAAAAATAACTACCAGTACTCATAATCCATTTCATAGCTAATATATATTATTATAAATTAATATAGGATCAAACAATGTTATTATGGCCCTATACCTGAGTTTCACAGACCAACACATTTAAACCATCTGACTCAAAGGTATCTACAGCTGCTGTATCAGCAGGCAGGCTTTTGACAAGGAGCCAAGTCAATATCAGCCAGGTAGCCATGGTAAAGATTGCATGAATGGTTCAAGCCGTTTAAACTAAAGCATTTGAAATTTAATAACAGGGCGGCTACTATAAGGCCAATTTGTTTCAAGAGTACCAATTGGCTCTGTTTGTTCACACAGGTTCACATCATACCAGGCGTGGGGGGGACCCTCCCCAAAGTTTAATAGTAGCATGCTACCATAATGAGTGGCAAAAGGACAGAATGTGGTGTGTTCACATTTATACTACTAGGACTGAGCTTGTTGGATACCTAGGGCAGTCAATCCAAGGTTTGAGCCAAAATAATTTGCAATAATCATTCAAGGTTTTTTTTATGATCCTTAGGGTCATCCAAATAACATATTAAGATTGGTCAATTAAATAATTAGTGGATCATGGTAAATTCAGTGGTTAAAAGTTGGGGTACCATTAAAAACCTATATCATTTTCAAATTTTCATGATGCTTTAAGTAGCATGTGATGTGTCAAACTAGTGTTTTTTTATGATTCTGAACCCATTCCAATATATTTCCAGACAAAGCCCTACACGGGTGAAACAATGTCCCATATTGTCTTCTCTAGAATTAATATTTATCTAATTATGTCTTGTTTTATTGCGAACGCAGTGAGCCCTTACTATGGAAGCCAGGCAGAACATGTCCGTCTGTCTGTCTGACTGTGACGCATGCACTTACACTAACTGGCCACCAGAGGGTGCCAAAGGGAAAATTACAGAGGGACTTCAAATACACTGCGTTCACTTCACGTGTTTGCACGTCTTACTTGTATTAAACAAGAGATAAAATTACAATCTCATCTTCCAGAACTACAAAGACAAATTTGCTCAGACTCCAAGTATGTTATTTCATTGACTCTTGAATCGCAATGTTTTCTGGTGCCATGGTGGCCACTAGCGTTAGTCAATCATTTTTATACGATTGCCTATATGACTGCATGTATAACAAGCACATACATTGGGTAGCGCATGCTAACCCAACCAGTGGTATCGATATTTTGGCCATGTTTTCAAAAAGTGAGCTTGGAGATCTGCTCTTTTTGCTGTTTGACATCAAAGTATAAAATAGAGCCTCCACTACATATATCTTTGCAACAGTCTCCCAAGCCAGAGAACTATTCCACAATCTTAGAATGTAATACAATCTGTAACCTCGCCTCCTAAAAGCCATGGGCGGAAGCAGTCATCTGTCCATTTGTTTACAAATAAATATATTTTAAGATATAATTTCTGCTAAGAAGCAAGCTAGATATGCTTCAACTAATTTGATTTGAAAATTCACATGACTGCTAAAATGAAGTGGTGGGAAGGGAGGCAGACATCCGCTGTAGTTGCCAGAGGCGTATCTACCGTAAGGCAACGAAGGCTATAGCCTGCTCAAATACATTTCTAGCCTGGCCAAAATCCATACAGTGAGGGAAAAAAGAGGGGACAAACACTACCTTTCTGCCTTTGTATTGTACTCGTCTAGCAGTAGCAGGTATATCTCATTGAAAACCTTTAGTGCTGATTAGAGCTCTTCACGGGTCCAAAAAAAACAGGTTCCGAAATCAATCTGTGACATTTTACCGATTCCGACCCGTTCCGAAATCATTTTCAAATATGAAAATCAAACCCGACTGTATCCGTGACTATTGCGTCCGATTCCGAGCGTTACGAGATTTCTATCAAATGGCGGTGCCGAGCCCGACCGAGGTCAGCTTATTTCCGACATTCCGAGAGACCCGACCCAGCCAAGCAAACATAAATGCGCACTATATGAAATAATATATCGACGTATTGACCAATTACCATTTTATGATTAGAGGGAGAGAGAGAAAGAGAGAGAGCCACAGACAGACAGAGAGGTTCCAGGCGGCATGTGCTGCAGCAGGGAGAGACTTTATCTTCTCAGCCGCAGCGACGTGCATGTTTTTAACCAAACAGATTTTTTTTTTATTTTTTTTAACACACAATCATCACTTGAATATTGGAATATTAACAACGCGCGACAATCAATGCACGTAATTATAACAGCTGATCTGATCCACGTGTGGGGAAGGGAATGGAATGATACGCACGAGTGTTGTGGTTGCTTTAACCTTATATTAATTTGATTTGAGCTTTGTTAGTTTGCTTCACCTCGTTGAGGTCAACAGAACCACTATCTACCTACTGTTGTCGGAAGGGATCCGTGATATAAAATAAAACGCTGGCCGGTGTTTTCATTCAACTCAAGGCAAGCCAGATTTTTTTTTTCCCTCCTCGCATCTCAGGCTCGCAGCCATAGGCATAGAGCGCAGCATAGCGCACAGGCGAGAGAGAGGAAAAAGTCTAGTCAGACTGACATACATCTCACACACACAATATTTTATTAACAACACAACAACAACAAAAAAGCACAGACTGTCACTACTGTACACAGTAGTCCGGGTCTTCTCGGATACACTCAGGTTTTACATATAATGATCGACAGGCCCGAGTTCTCACCTATGGTCATGAAGTGTGGGTCATGACCGAAAGAATAAGGTCGCGAATACAAGCGGCCGAAATGAGTTTTCTCCGACGGGTGGCTGGCATCTCCCTTAGAGATAAGGTGAGAAGTTCGGCCACGCGGGAGAGACTCGGAGTAGAGCCGCTGCTTCTTCGCCTGGAAAGGAGCCAGCTTAGGTGGTTCGGGCATCTGGTTAGGATGCCTCTCGAGTGTCTCC
>OOFJ01109750.1:0-10682 GCA_900323375.1 Benthosema glaciale
CTTGTATTGTAAAAAGAGCTAGGAAGACAACTGAAGATTGAGGGTTGAGCAGTTATGGGAAGAGTTTACACATGATACTCACGTTTTGAGTACTCGCCTTTAATATTATCTGGATCATGTGATAATGTACAATGGCCTGGTTTCCCAGAGGACACCTTCTTAAGAAGACTCTTAAGAAGTTGTCTTAAGTCTTCTTATTGGCTGCATGGCAGCGAATCAGACACCATGTCCTTTTTTGGGAAACACTGTCAAACACAACAACATAGAAATAGACAATCTAGAATAGAGCACAGGCCTGGTACAGGCCTCAGGCCTGCAGGCCTCCCTACCATTGTGTGGCATATCTATGCACGGAAGATCTATGTTCACAGTGAAAAAGGTGTCTGATTTGCTGCCATGCAGCCAATAAGAAGGCTTAAGACGACTCCTTAAGAGTCTTCTTAACTACCGATATGAGTATGAGTATGATATTAATATTACAATTTTCATTTACCTCAGTATTAAGTGGTTTTGACGATACAGTTTTTTCCCCTCTCTTTCTGATGTATTCACTCACTCCTGTTTCACTGACGTATTCATAACAGATACCATGAAGTGCCTCAAAGTGGCAAAAAAACAAAGCACAATAAACAGTTTCCTCTTGTGCTGTTTCATCATCCACGTTATGGTACATGATGGCATGCTCAGACTCTAAGGAAGCGGCAGTTTATTCAACGCTGTACAGTCAGTGGCAGAACGGACATAACTCTTGCTGAAGTGAGCTCTGCTCCATTTGAAGGTCCCGTGTCTCTGCGCAGTATCATTATCGGCGTGATAATGATACTTGGCTAAAGGTTCGAATGTGTGAGGTCATTGAGCCAAGTGGCTGCTGGCCTGTAACACACTCACAGGCTACAGCTATCAGTCTGTGGGTGGCGCAGCGGCAAGCGCAGAGTTCAAGTTATTGGTTGTCATATAGTTGTGCCCACATATTAGATTTCTGTGCAATAATATTTTGGCTTTTATGCATGGTGTGACTACTCGATCCTGCCCAAGGTTCCGCTCGGTCGGTTTCGCTTGGCCCCAAATCTCACAAGAGGCTGGAGTGAAAATATGAAAGATGCTGCATCAGCGGCGCTGATGAGAATGTTTAACAATACCCCATGGGCTTATGCTTCTGTTTTCATCGGTTCCATTCAGTGCGTCTTTGCACCCTTATAGGAATTAGATTTATCCAGGATTCTTTGGCACCTCACAGTAGGGATGTCAATTATTGATTAATTAATTGATTAATAATAATTGATGACATTCAGTTGGTCGTTTAACCCATTCAGGACGGGAACCATTATGTTATACTTTTGTGCATTTGTCATGCCACACAAACGTTTTTCACTCAAATTGTGCTTCTGGGGGGTCCCTGGAACAACATATTTTGAGATTGAGGTCCGGGGCCAATTACATACTGTATAATTCTGGGGCTCCTTGACATGAAATAGTTTAAGAACCACTGACACAGATTTTTCTGAAAACTGTCATGATTTAGAAGACATTTGTAGAATTTGGTTGTGTTAGACGGTTAGTTGATAAGCAGCATTTATTATTATTTTTGTCTAAGAATGTTAATTTCCATCAATGTCTAACATAAAAGCCTACATTTTGATATATATATATAAAAAAGGCATATTCTATTCCTTAATCAAATATTTATTTGACCATTTGCATTACATGGCCAGGCAATGGCATCTTTGTATGAGGAATAAAATGAAATAGTGCACCGTCTTGTCTGTCACATCACTTGCGAAAGCAGAGACATTTCTGTGGGGACTTTCTTTTTAACCGGCCAACATGTGTGTTCCTCGGCCACACGCTCGCGCAGACAGCATTACATTCACAGAAAACCGCCCAATGAACTGTTTTACATTTTATTGTCTAATAAAATTATCAATCAATCAATCAATCAATCAATCAATCAATCAATCAATCAATCAATCAATCAATCAATAAATCAATCAATAATCAATAATCAAAACTGTTTCATTTTAGAATTTCTTAATGATCCCTTAATCGATTAACTATTATGATACACTATTATGACACCCCTAATTTACAGTGTTTAGTATCTGACATGTGCCATCATCACAAGAAGAAAAGATCAAATTGGCTCATAGATGCTCACATCCTTGGGAACAATAATTCCTGAGAACATTAATATGAATCAAGTTCAAATAGCAATGAAGTCATAGCAATGAGTTATTAATGCGTTGTACCATCACCGCCAGGGGAACCTTTCCGAAATCTACCTGTCCTGTGGGGAGAATTAAGTGCCAGAAAGACACTATAGAGATGATCTATGGGCCACTTTCAATTGAGACCGACATGGGACTCCACCATAAATAAGCCTGTTACGGTTTAGATCAGTCTTCCTTGGGAATTCTAGTCTCGTCCCACAGCTTCTAAACGCTGATTGGATTGGGACTCATGAATGTCCGGGGTGAGAGTGTTCGTTATATCCCATTCACGGGAAATCACATAGACACACAGCGCGTCCAAGAGTCACCCTGTGTCACCCGCACAGAAGGTTTCACTCACCTAGCTGTGGCACTTGAGAATAATAAAGGTCAAGATTTACACTCTCTTGCCAACTAAGCTACGTCTGACAAAGCAGTGGAACACCGGGGAGAAACCTCACTCCCACCCAGTACGGGAATTACCCGCATGTCTTAGCCTACTGTGACAACAATCGCGGTTTATAGCAGTCGTAGCATAACAATAGCAAACCAGTGCAGTCATAATTCTGCCTCTCAGGCGATCAGAGCCCGCCGGGCACAAAACAGAGCCCTGAAGCATTATTATAATAAAGAAAAAAGAAAAAAGAAAAAGGAATACCATCAAGGTCGCGATGCCACAATCCGCTCAAGCGCATTGCGATGCGGGGAAGTAGTGGGAGATGTTGAAACAGATGTTTTCCATATTGCCTTTGTGGAGTCGAATTGATGAGTGTTCTGTTACATTAGCACTAGTGAGCTGCGCTGCCGTATAAGAATCGCATTCGATTTCATCTCTCCCTAATTACACACAATAAAGTTCCCATGCAGGCTCCCACTCTACTCTCCTGGCGTCGATTTACACGGACGTCTCTCAGGATCTCCTCCAGTGTCAAGACTCATCAACTCCTCCGTATCCTTTTCAGGGGTGATACCTGTATGTTTCAGTGCTCTACATGTGTGTCCATTAAAGGCCTCCTATAGTATAACATTGTCGAGGCAATTCGCATTTGAGCATCAAGTGACTCTTTTCTTGTATAGGATTTTCTACGTAGAAAGTGGAACCAAACATAACATGGCGCCACTCCTCCATTGAACTCAATGGACGCAGCCGCCATATTATGTTTGTAGGTGAGGGGTTCTAAAGGACTGTATACTGGTGGGAGACTTAGCACTAAACAATTAATTAACAATTAACTAAACAAAACCATACATCTGCACAAAACATACATATCCAGAATGACACACACTGCACAGGTCCACACTCTTTGCCAGACTGCGCTAAAATGAGCTAAAATTAGACTTTGTGGTACATCACACCTGGAATCACTAATTAGGCAGGTCACTCTGACCTGTTAAGGAACTGGGTAATAAGCATCAGCACACAGTAATCAGGGCCTTTCTACTGTGTGTGTGTGCTGGCATGCGTGTGTGCGAGTCCAGGGCCTTTCTTACAATGTTTATGTTCTGTTATCCCTATTACTTTGAATAGTGTTCACGTGAGGTGGGAACATTTCCACGTTGGATACAGTCAACATCAGACAAAACATCCGTAAAACAGTGCATGTCCACGTCACATCCATTCAGATCAACACTCCAGCAGACCTCACATTATATCCTCATGCAGAGAAGGATTCAATTTCTGGACGAATGGAAAGAATGGAGCCCATATCTTCCCAAATCTATCAGAAGCGAACCATTTAACGAGAATCTAATCTTTCCCAATTTCAGAGAGTACAAGATGTCCCTTATCCAGTGACTGTGAGAGGGGGAAGTGAGTGATTTCCAATTAGGCAAGATTAGTCTCCTGGCCAATAGAGTGACAAAAGCCGAAACATCCTTCTCTGATTTAGAGAGCGAATTCTATGGGATGTTTAATGTTTGTTTAGAGCATTAATGACGCAAATCGTTTGCCAGCCAGACGTCACGTGGCGGATATAAAAACATTGTGTGTGCAGCTTCTTTCACCCAGCTGATCCAGAGTAAGGTTGTGTTGTTGTGACAGCTTTTGGCTTTCAAATCAAATCTAGTGGCTTTAATGAATAGTCGACTAGTCCGAGGCATACGGATACGGTAGCTGGACCCCTGATAAGATCCAGTGAATGAATGGGGCCCTCACCAAATCTGCTTGTGAGTGATACATAAACACACATTTAAATTAAGAGACAAATATGGGTTTACATAAGTGTGCACACACACACTCACAAACATGCACGCAGGCAGGCGCGCATGCATGCACGCACGCACGCACGCACGCACGCACGCACGCACATCCCTCGACTCTTTGACAAACTAGATATAGGCTAAGGATAAGTCCTTTCATTTTCACTGAGACACTTTGTCGCCAGTTCACACTCAATAGCAAGCATTGCTAGTAGGTGTAACTCTTAGCCAAATGAAAAAAAGTTGTCCATAAAATGTTTAATTGGGTCTAAAGCCCTAGCTTGCCAGCTACCTCTTTTTTTAATCTCCCTTCTTTTCTGGCAACCCAATTAATCAAAAAACTGTCAAAACTGCAGTTTGGACAAATTTCTGGAGAGGTTTCCCCCCCATTACGAAACAGGCCAACTTTTACAAAAGCATCAATAAACAAGACCAAGGTCCATGGAGCAGTGCACCTGCCATGTTCTCAGCCCCACATACTGTCAAGACAGGGCAGAATATTTATGAACTTAAAATGTTGGTTTTATGTGCCTAAAAGCCTACATGGGTATGTGATAAACAAAAAGCTAATTATCACAGTGGCACTCGTAGTTGACCGTGTTATCCAACCTCAGACTACGTTGGCCTGAGCTCACGAATGCCTGCAGGGTGATAAACTATATTTACTGCCAGGAGCATGTACAGAACTTGTAGTTCATCTTTGATCTGCCATATAGCCTTTAAGTGCACCTGGCTTTATACACAAGATGGGATGGCTAACGATGTTTGGAGACGAGGCCATCGTAATGAAAACACACAGTATCAAATGATGACCTCACTTTCATCCAGAGTATCCTATCCACCCTCAAATGGATAGAGCCACCCTGCAACTCTGTCTCAAGTGACTCCTCTCTCCTCCTCTCTGTTTCTCACGCACGCACGCACGCACGCACGCACACACGCACGCGCATATATATACTGCATATATATATACTCAATCCGCCTGTGGTGCCCTCCCATCCCGGAGCAAATGGAAATGGACAAGCGATTAACGATATTAAAAAGAGTCTGACATTGGCCGTCTCTATTGCCCCTGCCTATACGTCTGTCTCCCCTCGTCCTACACCTCCTCCCAGGAAAAAAAAAGATCCACTGAGTTTTAAAGTGGGTCATTTCCGTTTCACATGTAGATGCTCTCACACAGGAGAGGCAAGGAATCTTTACTGCATTCATTGGTTAAAATATACCACTTAAATCAGTTCACATTGCAGGAGAAAAAAGGTTAAGATAATAAGACACACATTAACAAAGTACAAACACAGTGGAAAATGTGTCATTTGGTATCAGTCTCCAAGTGGTGTCTGTCTGGCCAGTTTCCTTGAATATGGGATGAATATAAAACCAATGGAAACAAGTGCTATTTTGGACGCAAGGGGATCCAAATATTATTGCGTTTTTAGAGGTAAACCAGGCTGCAACCGTGACTAACAGGGCCAAATTAGCCATTGGGCCCAGGGGCCCTCAGCTCTCACGGGCCCTTCAGGGAAATTGGACCGCACGGTACTGGGTTTGAGGCCCTTCATTGGCCATTGATTTTGTTAAATTTATCCCCCCAAAAAACGACAATTTTGCACTATGGGGGCCCCAAAAGAATTATTATCATGTGCATCGGAGTTTCAGTGACATCAGCTTTGATGAGAGTATCTGTCAAGCCCCATGTATACTTCTCGTTGCGACAAAAGTAGCCGATTCCACAAACTCACAATGCGCTGTGGCGGCAACACACTGGGAGCTTCATGTGGATCTGCTGTTTTGCGGTGCACGGCACCGCCGTATGACGGAGCATAAATTAGGCACTAGCTCACGTCAGAGCCCCCCGTTCCCCTCGCTTTCACCCTTTCTCCCCGGAGAGAAGTTTTCATTCCAATTCAACGCGAAATAACGCCAATAGCCCCCGAGCCACACACAAATGCTTCTTATTTTCACTGCAAACCTCTGTATGTCTCTTTTATGAGGGTTTCGCCAGAGCGGGCCCCGACTCTCTGGGTTCTTTAGGAAAGAAAAGGAGCGACGGCTGCCAAAAACGATCGGCGGTTGAGAAACAATGGCACGCCCTGTGTGATTCTCACTGTTCCTCGAACCCCAGACGTCCTCTGAGCAGTAATCCTCTGTTCCTTTTATTTGTCAGATCACGGCTGCCTCCGCAAATTGGTTGTGTCAGCTTTGGCCCGGGAACGTCGAGACAACCTGACCAACATGGTCGCGCATCGTGCCAAAAGGGACGGGGAAGAAAGGCAGAGGGGGAATGAGAGAAATGCTTTAATTGCTGCGAGAATCTAGACAGTTTTGGGGAAAAATTGTTGGAGAAATGTGCGGATAATAAGATGGGAGGCAGGCGAGGCGAGGCGAATGTGGCAGGCAGTGTGTGAGCCAGCGGACTCTGAGCTCGCTCTCAAAGACAGATTTATGCTTCGGTCGTACGACAGGATCTCGCGCCGAAAATAGCCGATCGACAAGCTCACAGCGAGCCGTGTCAGCGACGCGGTGTGAGCTTGTCGATCAGGCTATCAGGCTATCTCCAGCGATGCCGTTGCACAATGGAGCATACATTTGGCATTTACAGTGGCCACTTGTGTGGCAGACGCTCTCCGCTGGGCCCCCAGCCATGTTAAGACAACACTCGAGAATTATGAGCAATTATGCTATAGCGGGTGTATGCGTTTTGAATAGCTCAGGGATAGAGTTATGTAGATGCAGGGATAAGCCTGGCGTAATTGATGTTGACAGATGTGGATGGAGACAACTGGTCCAAGATACTAAGGGAAACAATTGTGAAGTTCAGCGAGCCAAGCTAGTTCCCATAGACATGCAGTGAACACACCGCAGCCTGCTAATTAAAGCTGGAAGAGTTTTAGTTTTTTAGTTTTTTAGTTTTGGTTTTTCTTTCCCCTTTCAAGTTAGTTTTGGGGATCAAATTGCTCGCAACGGATTTTGTGTCTTAAGTTTTGTAATTTTGTATTGTTAAGTTTTAACGAGACTGTCCTGGTTGCATTTTTGCAGAAGGAGTAGGCCTAGTTGTACTTTGTTTGGAGACTTGCACGAGGCTGCTCTGCCTGAAGGCATCGCGGTGACATTGAAAACTGTGAAAGTGATTACTGTCATGGTTTTGTCTCTGTTTCAAATGTCTGTTGCACTTTATTCCGTTTGATATTGGCAGAAAGCATTTGAGTGAAGCACAAGATTCTGTCATAAAATATGCCTATACACTCTTATTCTAGCTGTGTTCACAAGTATAGGCTACATAGTAAAGAGACATTTATGCCTATTTCATTGAGATTATTTGAGGAGGGAGGAGTGGGATGGGCAAGCAGATTAATGGCTTTAGCTTTATCTTGGCAAATCAAGTTCCAATAAACCTTAGAGAAAAATCTAAATCTGGCCAGCACGAGTACTAAACTGTGATTTGATTGATGTCAGAAAAGGTAGAATAGTTCCAGAAGTCTGCAGGTGATTCTTTTACAGCCCGATATTCAATTCGAAGTGGAGTTTTTATTAGACGAATATTGTTGATACAGGAGGGCTAATTTCCCCAAATGAGGGACGGCTCACGTACGTGCTGCCTGTTCAAAAGAGTGATTTATAAGCTTTCTTTCGTATAAGATTTCACTGCATAAACTGCAGGACGTTTCATTTTAACACTCCATTCGTCTATATAAAATTGCTAGATTATTTTTGGAAAGCAGGTCCCAACCAACCGTGACGGCGTCTTACATTCAACGCTCCTTGTCTCCTGTGTGTGTGTTAGCGGTTTACTGATACTGTACTGGACTGTGCAATGTACAAAACAGAGACATTGTCATGACCTTAGGGTGCACAGAGGTGATGCATGGGCCAATAATAATGGACTAACTGGAAAGTGCAACACTGACGTATCGCTGTTCTGGAACCACTCACCACAGGTGGTTGAAGGCATTCCAACTGCTTATCTATATCAATACCATTCTCATAAACCACGGTGATTTGGCAGCATACTTATTATCTCATTTTTATCTCGGCTCTTATTTTATAATGGTCTCTCGAAGCACACATTAATATAAGCAGCACATCCCCTTTATGCCTTTTGGCACAATTTACTGCGCTTCTAATTCAAGCCGTTCTGGGGTAAAGAAGATTGCATCTCGGTTCATATGCGTATCAGCTTTGAAATCTGATCGTTCCATGTAAGACAAACTGCTACAAACTCGATGTTGCAATAAATATGATCTTCTTGTTGTTTGTGTGAGTGAGTTTATCTTGAAATTCTATTATCGTCCTTCGCTGGATGATTTAGGGACAACCTCCAACAGAACAGTGTTGTTCTCGTCGACTGAAACTAAGACGAAAAATGTTCGTCAACTATACCTTTTTTCACTGGCGAAAACTAAATGGAAACTAAATGAAAATTAATCTAGGATGCCTAAAACTATGACTAAATATGATGACAATTTCGTCAACAAATAAAAACTACACAAAAATGTCAGGAAGGGACTAGTGGACAAGAGATCCAGTATAAATAAAAGACAAGTCATTTTACACTTGGCTCACAACGCGTCCCACTGCGACGCGTTGTGAGCTTGTAGATCGACTATTTTCAGCAAGTGTAAAAACAGTCATTACCACGGCATCGAGGGCCTCGCCAAAAAGCATTTTAGTCGACTAAAATCTTATGACATTTAGTCGACTAAAACTAGACTAACACTAAAACATTCCAGGTGACTAAAATGTGACTAAAACTAAATGAAAGCTGTTCAAGAGACTATGGGCTCCATTTTCGTCACACGCTAAACCCCTTATCCCTAACTTCTTTGCCTTATTTTACTATTTTGAAAAGATTTTTGAATATAAGGACAATAAGGCAAAGAAGTTAGGGATAAGGGGTTTAGGTGTCATGAAAATGGAGCCCTATGACTAAAACTAAAATCACAATTTGCTGCCAATGTTACAGGTCTTAGATGTAGGACCCATAGGCAGATGAGATATGGCTGCTGGGAAGGCCTGACATACCCTGATAAAACAGGAATAAATGTTTGAGACAGGTGACAACGGTGTTCTCCTTTCAGCCTCCTCAGCAAGAATCGAGTTTATTAATTTCACCATTCAATATTTCTTCAATATATCTTTTCCTTTTCTCAATCAATAAATCAAATGAACATAGTCACAATATTATTTTCTTTTCACATTAGTTCACCTTTAAATTCACATTTAGTTGCAATAACCATTTTCTAGTTACTTTTATATCCAAAAGCATCTGTTTTTAGTATCACAGAAAAATACAAGGAATGCTCCTTTAAAGTTCCTCAAAGTGCATTCATTATGTAATGTCATTAAACCAGCATACTGGACTGCTACAAATAAGTACCTATACTCAGGTAGTATTGTTAATGCACTGAGTGTAGCATAGTGGCTTTAGGAAAACGTTTTTATAACAACACTAAATGCCTTAATAGTGCATTAAAATGTAAATGACAAAAGTACAAAAACGTTTTATAGTCAATAACACTGGTTACCAACAATAACACTACACACATAAAATGAGCAAAATAGAATGATCTGGAGCCCAAAACGTAATCTTCCCTCTTTTTCACAAGAACAAAACATGACCACCATTTTAGCAGCAGCAGCAGCAGCACATGTACAACAACACATTATCATTGGCCACAAAACCACTCAAAAATAATACAAAAGTTCACCAAAAACGATCTCGGATGCAAATATAAACTTAAGAAACAACTGCGTGCAGTTTATGAGTCTTTTGGGGTGCACAAACCTGATAAAACAGGAATAAATGTTTGAGACAGGTGACAACGGTGTTCTCCTTTCAGCCTCCTCAGCAAGAATGAGGAAGTGGTTCAGTCCAATCAACAAGTCAGTCTCTGAGAACGATCCGAGTCGCCACGCTGCCCCCTGGTGGTGGCAACACCAGGAATGTCTCACTGTATAGTGTCATTGAGTAAACTTGGAATTAAACCAAGAGATAGATTGTCCATTCTTGTTCATATAGAAACGTTTTCTTCATACAAAACAAATACTTCTTCAAAACCAAAACAAAAATAAATACACATCATAAATGTGACCATACATTTTGTGTGCGTCACACGCTCCCCGACAAAAGAAAAATGGCTCCAGACATTCAACTCTTAAACTACTAAATTCAAAATACAAAAATACTTTCTCAGATTCTCAATACTCAAAGGTAAGTTTAAGGTAGGTATCAAAACAAAAAACTCAAAAGTTTGTGTGTGTGTGTGTGTGTGTGTG
>OOFJ01109754.1:0-11508 GCA_900323375.1 Benthosema glaciale
GAGAGAGAGAGAGAGAGAGATACACAGACAGACAGACAAGACAGAGAAAGAGAAAGGGAGTGGGGGGCTTGTTCTGCTCCTCGGACATTGCAGAGAGAGCAGTCGAGTTGAGGATTACAGTATGTGAACAGGGCAAATTGTGAAGCATTGTCCTCCAGGACTGACATAAGCGAGCAGAGAATAAATTGCCATCATTATACAGCCATGACCACAGAGGGCAGAAAATAGATCTTGTATTTGACCACGACAAAAGCAAACCACTCTGCTCTCCATCTACAAACAAAGGAATGCATTTCTCGACCCCAGTGCAGGAGGCTGTTTGTTGGCAGTAAACGCCACATCGGTCCGGTATAGATTTTGTGCAGGAGTAGCCATTGTCTTTCCCCAACCATGCAGTACATCATGCATCTATTCAAATGCCAACCATCCAATAATACAACGCAGTTACTTCACAGCATTGAGCTAGAAGATGACAAATAGTCGCTGCCAGCACCTTTCTTCACGTGGCATTTTTATTTTGAGCTACATGAGAAGCATTGAAAGGAATTCAGAATATACACAATTCTACATTATGCAGTTTTACCACAATAATACCACACATTGCACCATCAGCTGCAGAGGCATTCGTAGTTTCGTACTGTCGTCAAGAACCTTTCTTTAAACTTTAACATCAATCACCCTGACATGCTTACGGATTACAGTGATCTTAGAAATAGTTCAGCTGCTCAGTTTTCCATACAGCCCCCTCTCTCCCTATGTTGTTATGGAAGTTTTACTGCGACTGGTGAACGTAGACCCCTTCTTTTTTTTTTAAAGACAGCTGCATCTCTAATTGTACAGCACGACATTGAAAATGCACAACATTGGTTTTCACAATGAAGCCTCAGAATGGTTTTGGTTTTGAGATTATTCAATGAGGAAGGTTTCTTGTTCATATTGTACCAGCAGCATCTGTTAAGTACTGTACCACTACCAATTAGCACATTAATTCCTGATTCATATTTCAGTGTTGTGCCGGTGTCATGCTCAGTGCATAATCCACAAGCTCACATGATGCCTCACTCTCATGGCGTGTTGTGAGCTTACGGATCTGCTATTTACGGCATGCAATATACCAGCGTGCAGCCGTGCAACTAGTCTCTCAACTTTATAGATGGCCTATTGTTACAGTTGTTTAAAGAAATCAAAGTTCCGCCCGTCAGTTTGTCACATTAGTTGAACCGTTGAAGTGGCCCTCCAGACTCCAGAGGTCCAGTTCACTGTTCTCTGAGCATTTGTCCTGCAGGGTTACATGGATCATATTGCTGAAAGAAGACTGCCTGGAGTCCATACATAAATTAGCTTGGGATCAATTTACTGTATACACTGCTGTAGAGTGTTGAACGTAGATATGGAAAGCAATATGTAGCATGAGAGAGTGGTGTAGTATCATATATCACCATTATGCATTGTGTGAAGTGAGGTCATGCTGTGCTTACACTGCAAGTGTCCTCGTACACACTATGAAACGCCACATTGCGGCTCAGTTCTTGTACCTGGCAAATTACTTAATTATTAATCGCTATCACGCTGGTGTGCCTATTTTGCACCTGTCATTATAGGCAGAAATGTATGCTATTTGTCATACAGCAATTCATGGTTAGGTGTTTAAGTGATTGTGATTGTAGTGTTTTGCGAGTAAATGCCATGAATTAATTATGGGTACATTTGAACCAGTACTAGTGATGCATCATGCTGACATTACCAGGAAGAATATCAACGATCAACCAGGGAAACAGAACGACACAGATCACAGGCTCTCTCTCTCTCTCTCTCTCTCTCTCATGTGAATATCATATTATTGCTTTCTTTCGTATATACCCATACTGTATATATACAGTTGTCTTTTTTTCTCTCATTCTTTCTTGTGCTTCTCTCTTATGTGAGAGAAAAATCACACCCATGTGAACCGAGCGGTGCAGGCTGGTCAACAACACCGCTGGCTGGCTGCCGTTATAGTTATACTGCTCAGTGTGAATGGCCCTTTAGGGTGTGTCAACAGTGTGTGACCCGAATGCAACCCCAATCAGCTGCAGGGATCAATGGGTCGTACCCCAAACATACAGGCAGACAGACAGACAGACAGACAGACAGACGGCCAGTCATTGTAATTCTTTCACTCCGTCTTTTTCTTCATCATGCTCCCTCTCTCTCTCTCTCCCTCTGATTTGTGGGTGTCAGTGGCTCGATAAAGGGGAACAAAGTCAGCAAATCTGGCCTCCAATCTGTCTGCATTCACGCCGTTACAGCTCATGGAACACAGTAAGCCAGAATGTCTCCCAGAGCCAAAATGGCATGCCAGGGCATGTCTATGTCGACTATAGCCAGCGTTTGGCCACCCTGGCTGGCACGTCTTCTGATTAAAAAAATTAAAAAGTACAGTATTGTTGCACGATGTCTTCTACACAGTATATAAAAACTGTGAATGCATTGTAAACAGCAAGGACAGACAAAACTGTAAATGGTTAATTTGTACAGTATTGTCAGGAAAATACAACAGAGGGAGCGCACACTCATTTGTACAGTATAGTATAGCACCTTTTATCCAAAGCACTACGATGTGCATTACATTCACCCATTCCCACACGCATTCACATACCAACAGTGGAGTAAAACATGCAAGGCAACCTGCTCACCAGGAGCAGTTAGGGGTTCAGTGTTTTGCTCAAGGACACTTCGACACCAACCCAGGGGTAGCTGGGGATCGACCTGGAAAGAATCCTACTCTAAGAGGCCATGCTCTACCTCCAAAGCCACGGCAGTCACATCAACATAGAAAGAGGATAATGTCACATGGCAGTTAGTGAGAAATGCTATTTCACAACCAAGAGGTCACATCATACAGTAACAGAAAAGCTTGGTTCAGCTAGACCCTGGATACTGCAAGTCAGGAACAATGTCTATCAAGAACAGTGACCTTCTGGTGAACTAAACGTTGAATAATTCCAGGAAAAAATAAATCTAATATCACATTTCAATGTGAATGCATCTCAGCCAGAGAATGAACAATTGACTTCCTGGTCAACTTTATTTCCTAATCGATACAATTACCTGCCTACCTCGTTCTTGGATAGGTAAAACTATGAGTTTTATTGACTATTCTATACCCTAGTACTATATCTTCATGTTGAAACATGAATGTGGGAGCTAGGGATAACACTGACGATGGTAGTTTTAAGTACTTCACTGCGGCGAGCAAGTCTTTTTCTGCCAGTTTTCCTTTATGTTTTGGAGACCACCACACCTGCAGTCAACCCGTAACAAAGGACAAAGATGGGCACAGTTTCCCCTGTACTTTGGAGCTAGTCCCAGGAGCATGACCCCCAGCGTCATATCGCATTGAAGATGATGGGATCGAGACAAAAACATAAATACACCCAAATATTTATGCCGAAGGATCAGGCACACGCACGCACACACGCACGCACGCACGCACGCACGCACGCACGCTCAACAAAGCTACTTCACCGGCATAAAAATTACAATTTCAACTGTGAAATAACAGTATAAGGAGGACTATCTCGTTTCTGTCACAGAAATCAGAAAGAGGACACTGCAAGCATCTTCCAGGACACCCAAGGGCACAGCAACAGTTTATGGCCTGACAGAGAGCCAAATACATGGTTTGCAGCCTGTCAGCCACAGTTCAGTGTGAGAAGCCCTGTCATGCCCTGCCTACAGGCATTCACACACCTTACATATTGTTTCTGTCAGGCAGAAACCTCTTATCTCCATATTCTAACTTTTTGTATGTTTTTTTTGTAAATTAACACCTTACTTACTTAATCGTACTACAGTGTCACATGGAGGCAAGCTCGAAATGCGGCGCAAACAAGCAACATGTTTTGAGCAACCGCGTCGCGTGTCTGCAAGCACCTGCGATTTCGGGCCGGGCTCACAACGGCACAACATACAGAGGCTCCCTTCCCTCTCTCCTAATTCGCAAGGAATCTCTGTGATTCAAATGTGTCTATAATCAGCAGAAGTGAGAGTGCCAATTCCTTGTGTCAATTGTGTTCATAATATATGATGATAGTCCAAGAAGACAATGATTTCTGCTGCGCGTCGTGCACACGCAGGCAATGACAGACAGACAGACAGACATTTCTGCCTGGCTGACATAGTATAAGTGCTCACTGCGTTTCGCAATCACTGCGTTCGCAATCATCCCCTCCCCTACCCCCCTCCCACTTGATCACACACTTGTGCGTGTGTGAGTGCGTGTGTGTGTCACACACACGTGTGCTTTCTAAATAGGCTATTGCAAATTAATAAAGATACCGATTATTACAGGTTATTTTACGTGTCACCATTGCAACAGATGTGATTGTACGAGCGGTTGAGTGTCGCCATAAAGGTGGAAACGCAGCCAGACGTTTAGTTCTCTTTCTATTGATTAACCCTTTCTTTTGAATACTGTCCCAATAAAACGCACGCACGCACGCAGACAACACACACACACGCACGCACGCGCGCGCGTTGCAGTAGCTTGCTATGCTATCTGGTCTTCCACACCATAAGTGCAGCACTTTGGAGACGCTGGCTGAGCTAATGGCAGTGCTTTGTGCCAAACTTCACACTTTTATTATGTTTGGCTCTTTCATTAGGTGATAAGGGTAATTGCCTCCGCAAACTGCAGATTTAGTGCGCTATTTAAAATGTGCACTGACACATCTCTTAGGAAAGAAAAGATCAATCAATCTGCAGCTAGTCGTGTCTCTTGAATCTATCTTCTCAAATTGAATCTATCTTCTCAAATCTATCATCGCAATTTGAGGGGAAATGTGCATGCACATTCCCACTAGGCAGAGGAAGAAATGCACTTGAATTTTTTTCACATCAACCTCATGGTGGCGCTATAACTGGCCCATTCGTGTTTTGTTTTTTTTACCAATAACTTCAGCGATCTGTGTAAACTTTTGCATGCACACATGGAAAAACCTTTGACCTGCATTTTTCCACATCTGATTGTTATAGCACCACCAGGAGGTGGGCTTCTTAAAACACATTTCTCCTTCAGATTTGAACCAAATCTCACGCAAATCGGTACACATGATCTCCATAGTCATGTGATCAAGACAGGTCTGTTTGTTTTCTCATATTCCATCCTGATTGGCTAAAATTGGCTTGCAAAGTTTTCAGGAGTAGGCCGTTTTATACAAAATGCAGCAAATCATTAACACAGCATCCAACTGCGGTGAAACTGTGCACACACATTCCCACAAGAAATGCCACTTGACATTTTTCCAAAAAACTATCCTATCCTGGTGGATACCTGTGCCTCATTTCCTAGTTTTTGAAAGTGATTACCAATAAAAAAAAAGTATTATCAGGAGCTTGTGACTAGTTCTACGTTGGATCCATTGGAAAACAGATTGTTTTCCATTTTCTGAAAAGTTAACATTCTTGGACAATACATACTGTGTCGCAATACGTACTGTGTCATGTATGACATACAATGTCATACATCTGTCGCACGATACTGGATTAAATCCTTCCAAAATAGTTCAGCCTTGAAGATTCATGCATAGTTTGCATACAGTATACAGGTATAGAGACCAGGATTACTGCTGTTGTTTGTTGTGATGGTACCTACCCCTTTCTCAGTTTTAATAGTAAATTATACACATTTCTGCCACAATTACATTCTGTGTGGTGATTACACAGCAACTCAAGCACGTTTCTAGTCTCTGCAAGTTGATTTTCCCTTCTGTACAGAAATGATTTTAATGGAAAATGACGGGTTCCTCGAAGACCCAACGGTATATGCTTTGAAGAACATCATTAGTTATGTCAAGTGAGTCGTAGTCAACAAGCTAACCATGCCAGACCGCCCGCATGGTCCTCTAAATCAGTGGTTTTCAACCCTTTTCATAAAACTAAAGAACATTTTCACATTTCTATACTGTATTTATCTCATGATAGATAAGGCAAACATTGATCAAAATAACAATTCTTCTACATTCTCTAATTGTGTATAGACTTCTTTCAAATCAACTTAAGTGGGCCTAATGCAGGTATACAATAATTTAACTCTCGAGTGTAGACCTGTTCCATTTCACACTCTCAAGAGTTAAAGATCTATAAGGGCCAACCATCATTTAGCTGGGGAGTCCCACTTGGAACCCCCTCAAGGACCACTAGTGGTCCTCGGACCACAGCTTGAGAACCACTGCTCAAAAGGAACACTGGGTTTCACTGTGCAGTGTGCACAGAGCCACATCGCTTTCCCTCCTTCTCCACCACCACCACAGCCTCGATGAAAACACAAATCACAGCAATAACTTCAGCTTTTAATGAACTCTGCCCACAGTAGTATTATATAATAGAATTGGGCGATAATGTACTTTCATAGTGAGATGTATTCGCAGAAATAAAGTTACAATGTTTATACTGTATGTTTCGGTACTGGTGCTATACACCAAAGTAATTACATACAAACGTTCTCCCAGGAAAAAAAGCACAGGCAGCTAAAATAATAATAAGACGAAGTTATGAAGAACTGAAAGAGTTTGGTCTTTTCACCTGCTCAGAACATTATACTGTGTCTATCTATCCTTAGTTATATAACGTGTATACCACTATTAAGCACAATATTAATATTTTATCATTGTACATTATACAATGATTATTCAAAGATGAATTATGGCTGTTATCAAAGCAAACCTCAGGGCTTCCATAATACATCAACAGTGCCACAGGCACTGCCCCACTGATGAAATAATTTGTTCAAAAGTAGCCCAGAACAAGTATTGACTGCATACATTAACACATTTACTGCGTTATAAATCAATGTTTGAATTGGGGATTCCACCACCGCGGCGATGCGAAACATAAACATGGCTACAAAAATGGCTAATTAAACATATAAAACAAAAGAAGGGGTTTAGCGCATTCCACAAACTGTTAATTACATTTCAGACAGGATCTGGATTAACAAAATCAACACATTTCACCGACCTTTCTGTGATGTGACAATAAAGCTGATTCTGATTCACTAATGGGGAAAAACACAGCATGTTGTCCATGCATTCACCTACACCGGTGTATACCAGAGCAGATGGTGACCAGGGTTCACTCCCTGGGAAAGTGTGTGTGTATGCACGTGTGTGTGTGTGTATGCACGTGCGTGCGTGTGCGTGCGTGGCGTGCATACGTGCGTGTGTGAGTCTGTGTTTTCTTTGGGGGGGGAGGGGTCTGTCTGTCACCACAAGACAACCCCCCCCCCCCCCTCCCTGGTCCTCTCTTCCCTTGTGTTTTATCCATGGTGTGTATACTGGGCTGACTAGAAACCCTGGCCTAACCCATGCTCTCCTATTGTCACAACGCATCAGGTTTGCAGCCTACTGAAGTTTTTATGATAATCTGACAGGAAGAGAGCACCACTGGTATATGGAATGCTGCGCCATACATTCTTTGATAAGTGCATTTCCCCGACATAAGCCCTGCATGGAAGATGTGCCCAGTACACTGAATTCTTCGCGTGGCATGCTTTCCCCTACAGTACATAGGTACACCGTACTGGTACATACTGAACTTAATGTGAGATGCCTGTTTGTGTTTCTTTATATGGAGAGAGATTTTATCCCTCTATAATGTCTATATGAAGGGGTGACAAATCATGACCTGACGAAGATGTGACTGATACATCGAAATGTTGTCACTTTTGTACCTGCACCCTGTTATTAAAATAAAAGGCCTAAACTGTCTTAGTTTCTCCACTGCCTCCCTCTCTCTACTGGGGTGACAAATCAGTTTGCATGAGCCTTCAGGCATCGAATAAACTCAAAGACATTTACATTTTCATGAAATTTTAGACACAATGTTCTCCTTCATTCTAAAGCCTGTCACGCATAACACAGTAACAACAAAAAAACAACTCTAATGTAGCAACATTACCAGCAGACACTTTTAACATCAGTTACCAGAAGTAACCAAAAGTTCCAAAATGTGTGGAATGTGTGTGTGGTAGATGTGAAAAAACATCTTATTCTGCTTATTCAGCTATGACATAATCTACCAGGTAGATTATGTCATAGCTGAATAAGCAGAATAAGAGTTTTTTCACGGCCACAACCCACATACTATACTCATGTTCTTAATGGCACAATTTAAATGGAAATAAACAGGCTTTCCAATCAATGGTTATCAAGTTATTGCCAAGAAGCATAAGAGACATACAGTATGGCTCTGTTTCAAGACCCTAGATCCGGTCGTTCCCGCACTAAAATGGCTATTTCAGTCACCGTTCTAAATCCCTAAAACACCTCCACCACCTGTTAAATTATGCACAGGTGTGGTTTAGGCGTTACAATAATGAAACCAATCACCGTGCTACATGCCATCATTGCCTTTAAGTCTCATGTGTGCTGCCTGCAATTAATAAATTATTGTTATTAAACAAAATACCAACATCAAGCCAGCAAGCTATGGGTGGGGGAGGGAGTATAAAAAAAATATGTGACCTTCTTTTTCAAAAAGTCCAAGAAAATGTACTGTGAGGCATGGTGGATCATTAACCTAGTTTAACATGAAATGCAACCTCTCCTTTACTCCTCAGGGAGTAATATTCATTCTCATGCATCTGACTGTAAGTAAATGAGCTGGCATTGTCTTGGCCAACTCATTATAAATGAGATGCATGGTTTTCATTGTTATGTGGAGAGAAACAGGAAGGCGTAAGTGGGAAGCGAGGGGAAAAGGTCATACAGTAGGTCAACCCGGGGAGAATACCCCTTCCCCACTGTGGGAGACTCTGGGGAGGGGGTATTCATTCAATGGGTGAGGCCACTGCATTATTGACAGCCTTCAGGTCAGCCGGACTAAACTAGATCAAGTAAAGTTGCATGAAAGTCATTTTGAAGCTTTTATTATCAACTTAATCTTAAACGTTTGACAGCTGCAATAAAACTGGGCAATAAAAAGGCAGAAAATGACTACAAAGGGAAATGGGTACTTGTTAGTTTCACCTTTTCTGCAGTAAATGGACCTTGATGTGTCTGGTATTTCTTTAAAAGTAATTTAATGGTGCTTGCACACATTATCTTCCTTTTTAATTGGGATTAGAAAGAAAGAAAGAAAGAAAGAAAGAAAGAAAGAAAGAAAGAAAGAAAGAAAGAAAGAAAGAAAGAAAGAAAGAAAGAAAGAAAGAAAGAAAGAAAGAAAGAAAGATATATTCACGCATGCATATCATTTTTAGATATAATTCAGAAGAATTGATGGATGGATGAGTCACAGCACTGCTTCTTATAATGATATGACACAACCTGGCGGCTGAGAGTCAAGACACAAACTGCTTGGTTCAGATCGGACTCATAAACTCCCTCTACAGAAACATACACATTTGCTGGGAAGGATGGGAGGGAAATCCACACCTCTGTGTTTGATATAATCTCCCAGTCATTCATTTGATCGATCGATCGATCGATCGATCGATCAATCAATCAATCAATCAATCAATCAATCAATCAATCTCCAGCCTCCCTATTTCTATGGGAGAGATAAAAAAAGGAGTATTTGTGAGGAAAAAGATAAGTGCTAACATGTATGTACAAGTGCGACATGTATGGATGCAGGAGTGAAGGAGCAAGAGGTTGACAGGATGTACTGACTGAGTGAAGGGCAAACAGAGGCTCTAAGAGCTCACTGTCAACTGTGTTTTGTGATGGGCACGTCACGCAGCAAATTGACTGTCATTCATTTGTCAATGAAAGATACCAGCAAAGTCAGACATTTTGTCATATTATAGGGAAACAAAACCCGCAAAACAAACTCTGTCTATAAGGTAAGCTCTTAACCCTGAGGCATTCCAGACACTGTACTCTCGGAATGAACTGCTTCTGTGTGACCATGCTGTAGTATCACAATACATAAAACAGCAACTTAGAAGAGAAGCTTGGAGTGTCAAGCATGCAGCCTTACCCAAACCATATGGTAAAGACAACGTTATTTTAAATGCCACAACCTGAAGACATAACTTAAACGTGTCTGTTCCTAGTTGGAATGGAATTGAGCAACAAAAAGAGAAACTCACAGAACCGATTCAAAATCAGTCAAAGGACTGCACCAGTAGTACCTGACTGGTAAATACGTCACCGCATGTAACACCTGTGTTACCTATGTGATCCCCACTCTGCACATTCTTGTATAGGACACTGTATTGTTTCCAATACATTCATGTCAACGTTATTTTGTAATAAAGAACTACCTCTTACCTGCTTTGGTATTGTGGGCTCTACCTTTTTGAACGCGGTAACTAAGTCGGATCATGACATTTGTAATAATGAAACAAAAAACATCAGTACCAATGTGATTAAGTACTGGCAGTACTTAATCGCACTGTGGAAAAAAAACGTTTTCACAACAAAGCATGTCATTTAGGAAGAATGCACTGAAACAATCAGTTAACACCACTTTGCCGTGTGCTTCTTGAGGTCTGCAAGAAGCACACACGCACAGCGTGCACAGTGCATAGTCTGCACACGCACACACACACACACACGCACATGCACACACACACACACACACACACACACACACACACACAGACACACACACGGACACACAACACGGAACACACAACACGGACACACACCTGTACTTCATGCCTGTGAGTTTCCCAGTCGATTCTTTCAGTGATATGTGGTGTCTAGGAGTGAAGGACCCAAAGCTGCGGGCAATGATGGCCACGGTGCGGAACTTTGCCCTAGCCTGGTTGACCACGTTGGGGCTAGTGGCGCTCTGCTTGCTGTGGTCCCCATTGCCCCGTTTCAGGTTATGGTCCGTACACGCAATGGACACCTGCATGGCTAAAGCTGTTGTGTGCAATGTAGCAGTATGTCCGAGACAGAAGAAGAAGTATGAATGGGAGGGCTGAGGGAGGATATAGTACGAGTGTGAAGAGAGATGAATCCCAAAGGGCTGAGTTCTCAAATCGTGTCTTCTTCTATTGAAGAAAAGTGTTCAAATGTCTCTGCCTGTGTCAAAGAAAAGGTCCTGGTCTGGAACAGCAAAGTCCAAAATACTGTCTGTATCTACTTGACTTTTTCCCTTTCCCTTTTTTGCAGTGCCAGCCAAATACATCTAGTGTAGTAGTAGTAGTACTGCTGGAACCTCCTCTGCCTTCATTAAAGAGCCTTCAGTTCTTCAAACACCTCCTCTCTCACTGCATGCCGTGGTGGTTCGCTCCCTCTTGTTCCTCCCTCCTACTGTATGTGTGTGTGTGTGTGTGTGTGTGTGGGTGTGTGTGTGTGGGTGTGTGTGTGTGTGTGTCCCGTCTGCTGCGCGGGACGTCAGGAATGATCTCAGAGTGTTGCTGCTGGAGTCCCAGGGTGAGCCTGCGGCGGAATGACGATTGGAGCTGAATTCTAGAGGAGCTGGAGGGATTCCAGAGTGACGACACATACACACACAGTCACACACACACACACACACACACAGGGACAGAGGAGGAAGAGATGAAGAGAGGAG
>OOFJ01109758.1:0-12014 GCA_900323375.1 Benthosema glaciale
ATTTAACATGCCATCGATCAACAATAAATGTGCCATAGATGAGGAAAGCCTAATTTAAGAGATTTGGGTAAAAAACCCACCTCTACCTCTTCCGCCACCAAATCCGCCGCCGCCTCCATATCCTCCCCTTGAGCCTCTGAAACCCCCGCCGCCACCTCCGGAACGTCCATTGCCCTTCCCGGCCTCGTCGACGCGGATCGTCCTGCCATCCAGACTCTGAAGTGACAACACATTATCACAGTTATCAGCAGTCAATTGCGTCGCATTCGGTGCAGTACCGCGTCGCGCCACCAGGCCACCATGTGCCTTACAAAATGGATTCCATCAAGCCATCTATGACGAATTAATATTACAATATCGTGACATCCACTCACCTTTCCATTCATTCCTTCCAGTGCATCCTTTGCGTCATCGGCACTGTCATACTTAACAAAGCCGAATCCACGAGACCTGCCTGTCTCTTTGTCTCGGATTACATCAACTGTAAGACATAAATAAATACATAAAATAAATACATAAAATCATGAATGTGAATTAATGTGTAGTTTACCATATGGATTGCAAGTATTTTACCTTTGGCAATGTTTCCGTATTTGGAGAAAGCACCCGCCAACGAGTCCTCGGTGGTGTCGAAGCTCAGCCCACCAATGAACAGCTTACCCTCGTCCGACATATTTTGTCTTTAAAAGAGAATCAAAAAGAAAATATATAAAGGGTTAACTTCTGCATCGACACCTTCCTTCCGTCGTGCTGCTTAGTGTGCTTTTACATAAGCGGATAAAATCCCCGTTTGTCGTTGTGCAACCGCGGCATTACATTATATAAAAACACCGTTTATCAGACAAGTAGGTCAAAAAATGCATAGGTTTGATCTATATGTCAGAGTAACGGAACCTACATAACGTTTTAACTTAATGTATGATGTTTAAAGTGCGTTTAAAAAGTAATAAGTGTATATATATATAGATAAAAATACACGATGGCGATCGTGGGAAAACTCGTGGTCCTCGCCAGGCCCGCAGCCTGCCCTGGGGCCTGGTGGAGATTTAGCATTATTAGCCGTGCCATCATGATCTCATCCAGTTACACAGGACAGGACGGTGCGCCATTTTAAACACCACGTTGCCGTTATTCCTTTGTCCCGTTACCGTGGCGCCATCTTGGCTAGTAGTACAGAGATTTATTTTTCTCCACGACGCCACAACACAAACACAGCACTTTATCCCAACATTAGATCAAAGACGCCGATGGGTTCGTTTTTAACAAGAAAAAGCTCAAGGTCTGTCACTAGATTAATTAATAAGTCACGGCAGCCGAAAACACCGCGCACCATGAAAGCTTTCGGTTTTCCCTCAACAAAAGCAGGTTAAATAATATGCCATTGTTGTTTTGCAGAATGCACGGGAAGCCATCCATTAAAACACGTTACAGAGTGCAGTTATGAGCAGTCGGAATGTGTCACAAAGCAGAAACAATGATTGTTGTTGTTGTTATACCTTCAGTTTCGCAAGACTGCGATGATAACGTCTTGGTTGTTGTTCGGTCGAGAGAGATGAACTGGGAGGGAATCGGTTTTGACTGCGACCTATTTAATAATGTGTCCGTGGGCGGGGCCACAGTGCCGTGCATTTCACTGCGGCCTGCTTAAATATGTATGAATGTGGGAGTGATGCTGCTTTTTAACTTTATTAGCAAATATGGAGTACGCTAACTTATGAGGGCTTGCATTTAATGTCAACATGCAATGCACTGACTATGGAACAATGACAGGGATAGTGTGTGTGTGTACTAGGCCTACATAACAAAAGACAAGCTCTAGTGCCTTTTGAGAGCTATCGACCAGAGCTACACACATACATAGGCCTACATGTATACATACAGTTTGTGGTATAGAGGCTACTGTTTTTAATCTGGGTAGGCCTACATACTTCACATAATAACTACATAATAAAAATAAAAATAAAAAGGGATCAGATCAGGCCCGGTGCTAAGATAAGTGACTGAGGTACAGCCTGTAAAGCATATTTATCATTATCCTTACTTCTGCAAGTTCTGCATTAGGCTACTGCATATATGTTCCCCGGCCCAGCCTACCTTACATTTTCTTCTTGTACTGGAAGTAACCCGTTAAAAAGCATGTGAAAGTAGAGCTCTCAAGGGACACCATGCGAGGAAAAAACAAACAACCTCATGCTAGTTTCCCATAATTTATTTTTCCTCAACCCCACAGACATTTTGACATTATGTGGCACAGTGGCGGGTTGGACTTTCAAACAGAGCAAGAACACAAAGGGTTTAAGTAAACGTTTTTTTTTTTATTTTATCACATTCAATATTCTTAATGGCTCACCCCTGACCCTGCAGGGGTCTCTTTTGGTACATTTCTCCAGAACAAGCTGCAAGAACTTGCCACACGCATTCTATTTTTATATTTGAGGAGGCTTTAGTACAACCATCCTTTACTTTAGCCTAAAATAAATGGTAAATAGTGCATTTTATATAGCGCCTTTATCCAAGGCGCTTTACATAGTGCATTCCATTCACCCATCATTCACACTCATTCATACACTGATGGCGGCGGAAACCAAGCAAGGCACAACCAGCACATCGGGAGCAATTTGGGGTTCAGTGTCTTGCCCAAGGACACTTCGACATGTAGACAGGAGGCCCCGGGATTCAAACCGCTGACCCACAGATCATTGGACAACCTGCTCTACCTCCTGAAGTCCAGCCATGGCACGGTTAGGAATATTTCTTGGAACTAAACGCAGCCAAAACTAAGATATGAGCATAGTTATTTTTTTCTCAAACATGTTAGACCCCCTTATGAAATATAGGGACATGACATCTTGTGACAGAGAACCCCACATTGAGAACCAGTGGCATAGATTTCAGATCTCAGAATATGATCTTTAATCTTTAATTAATAATGATTAAGTCTTCAGCCTTATTTAGCAGTAAGTCGATAGTAAAAATAGCCGATCTACAAGCACGCAACCCGACACCCTGTGTTGTGAACTTGTACAAAATTACATTAAGGAACAAGTGCGAACAACAGCATTTCTTTTGTCTCACAAAACAGTCCAGCTTTTACCCACGATAAAACCACAAGCCTCTTATTGGAGCTTTTAATCAATCTTGTGTCATGTCTTTGCAAAAGAACATTTCTCTAACAAATGTGTTGATTGGCCTAGTACGGTAAGCTGATCTTTCATAGCCTGGCTAGATCTTTCGGCCTGTATATACAAAAATACTGTTATCAACTAATTGATACCAACCACCGGGTACTATAATACTAATAAAGAAATGTTGAAGCTTGAGACCCTGAGCCTATAGACTCTATAGGCTCTATAGACTCTATAGAGTATAGAGTAGTATAGAGAACATCAACACACATGGGATGCCAAGAAACTGAAGGCCATCTACCAGTTGGAGTTGAATTACCAGATTGACCCCTGGCAGTGCTAGTGCTAGGATGACTGTTTTTGTTGGATTCTTCTGGGTCTTCAGATCGGGATAGTCAGGTTTGTCGGAATCCGTAGCAGGGCCACCACAAGCAGGTACCAGTCTTGACCCCAAACCAGTCAAGACTGGTACCTGCTTGTGGTACCAGTGACGGAATGCCTGGGTCAACCTAATACCAGTCAGATAAGTAGAGCTAATAACTATGGGCCATAAGGCCATAATTGTATTTTATTAGCTGCAGTGGTGTATGTACAAAATATACTTTAGAGTACTACAATTTAAATTGAACAACAGTTGAACAACAGTTCAAGAATAACAGGGATTTGAGACCTGGCCTAGAACAATGGCATGCTATATTCAGTCAAACATGCTTGTGTGAATGCAAATCATTCTCCGTGTGACTGATTAACTCTGTGATGTGAAAGAAAGTTATTAACAAATGAAATGTCTTTCCATCATAAAGCTGCAAGTGAGCGTGTAACATGCATCATGATTGTTTTGGTGGGTGTAACTTTGTTTAATCTAATCACAAATCATTGCATGCTGATCGCAGCTCAGATTTTTCTAATAGGTTTAACCTCATTCCCTCAGACATTCAGCTCCACAGCTCCATCGTGTGGGGGAGTGGAGGCATTGTTCCATGTTGAACTCAGCAAGACTCTTCACCATAAATGCAGTGAAAGTGCTGTTTTTTTAGATCACCACTCTGGAATATAAAACTATGAGAAAAGAAAGCAATTTGCCATCCCTGTAGGAAGCTCTGTAACATGTCACCCATCCCACAAGTGTTTGTGTAAATTGTATCAACACTCGTCTATGACTCAGGTGGGGGTTGGGTCTCACCATTGTGTTGGGGGAAGTTTCACATTCTTTAAACTGACTTCAACTGGTAGCTTCAGTTTGTTGGCATCCTATGTTCTCTAGCTTAATTTCTTTATTACCCAGCGCTAGGTAGATTCGTTTTAAAAGTATCAAGAAGTTGATAACAGTATTTTTGTATACATGTAGGTCGAAAGATCAGCTTACTAGGCCACTCAGAATCAGAAGTCCTGGCAGCATGCATTGGCTCTAGCCTATATGCAACTGTGCATCCAATCCCATATGACACAGAAAGTCATTCATGATTCAAATTCTGAATATTCTTTGTAATATTAGGGCTGTACCGATTTGGCCAATATAATTATAGTTATGGCCGATACAACCTCATTCTCTATTAAGGCTTACAAACAAGCTTTATTCCAAATAGGGATGCACCGTTCATAAACGGCTTGAATGTATATTTGTTTAAAAATGTTCCAACCTGACCCTTTTGAAAGCTTCCTCAGAAAACACTGATAAGGCCTTTTGTGATGAAGGCTGGAAGTCATTGATCAACATTCTAAAATAACTGCTAAAAACAGATATAATATTTGGATGGATTTGATACCAAATACTGCATTTTAAGGCCAATATACATTTAGGCCAATACCGATGCAATGACCGGTTAATTGCCCAACCCTATATAATGTGTAAAAGTAATACATAACTACAATAAATAAAGTAAAAAAAAACGATTTATTGGTCAAGAATTTCCACAAAAACAATATTGTATACAAAGCAGCCTAAGTCAGTCATCTTTTAAATACAGCCGGCCAAGGGATGATCTTGAAATTCAGGGAGATTTTGTCGTTTGCAGCTGAGGACAAGAAGTGGGCACACAGGTAAAGACACTGTAGTTCAGGCAAGTTCAAGAGTTTGACATCCTACTCATCCCAAAATACACACACAAAATGGATCGAGACTACTTGTCTCAGCTCCACACCTTTTTAAGCCAACCTAGTACACGTTCACAACATGAAACATTTGACATGCTGTGAACTTGTAGATCAGTCTACTATAAACCCTTCGCCTATTAATTGTGTATGAACCTGGTTCAATGCTCAGGGAGATGTTTGGAATAAGGAGGACCAAAGCCCATTCACACTACTTAAAAACAGAGGCACACATTACATGCACTTACCATAGCAGTCATATCACGTCGCTGTAGGATCCTCCCGAAGAACGATCCCATAATCACCACGACCCCTAGCTGTAAAGACACAAAATCATTAAAACCATGCGGGATGAAAGCAGGCGGTCAATTCAAATTACTACTACATTTAAAGGCTTCCCCTTACTAATTATCCCTGCCGCCACTCCTGTATCCGCCGCCGCCACCGTAGCTTCTGTCTCCTCCGCCATAGCTCCTGTCTCCGCCGCCGCCACCATAACCTCTGTCTCCGCCGCCGCCTCCGTAGCTCCTGTCGCCACCTCCGTAGCTCCTGTCACCACCTCCGTATCCTCCACCACCTACACAAAACGAGGGGAGAGAATACATTTAACATGCCATAGATTGGAAAGCCCAATTAAATAATTGTAGGTAAAAAATAAATAAAACCCCACCTCTTCCACCTCCATATCCTCCTCCTCCCCTTGAGCCTCTGTAACCACCGCCGCCGCCACCACCACCACGACCGCCGGACCGTCCATTACCAGCCTCGTCGACACGGATCGTCCTTCCATCCAGACTCTGTAAAGACATCGATAAATAGAACATTTAGTCATTGATGGTTCTGTTGCATTTGGTGCAGTAGGATGTTGCGCCACCATGTGCCTTACAACATATACACACACACACACACACAATATATCAACTCACCTTTCCATTCATTGCTTCCAATGCATCCTTGGCATCATCGGCACTGTCATACTTCACAAAGCCGAATCCACGAGACCTACCCGTCTCTTGGTCTCGGATGACATCAACTGTAGGCCAAACAAAATGCATTTAAGATAAATAAAGTCATGAACATGAATTAATTTGTGGTGTTGCCCATCATATGCATTATAAGTAGTTTACCTTTGGCAATGTTTCCGTATTTGGCGAACGCTTCCGCCAAGGAGTCCTCGGTGGTGTCGAAGCTCAACCCACCAATGAACAGCTTACCCTCGTCCGACATGTTGTCTAAAGAGAATCAAAAAGAAAATGTATATGGGTCAACTTCTGCATCAATATCAAAATGTACATATCGTGCAACATGTGCAACTTTCATAAATCTTTTGCCATATTTTATATTTCATTGATAATGCTGCCACCATCCTGATGATTGTTATGCATTGATACCAAGGCAAATCTGCAATCATGACGCATGGAAACAATGGACCATTTCAGGTTCCATATGTACATATTACACAGACTAAAGGATTTTACATGGGGCCCAGCAATAATCATGGCCTAGAAATGTAACACACAATACAATACAAAAGTACATAAACTAAACAAATAGAACTGTGTATCCCGCTCGCTTCCATAGATGCTTCCATGTAAATGCTGCATAAAACGCATGAGCCATTATCTTCGTACCACGGCGAGTTGCGCGCAGAACAAAGCAGATCTTCAAGACTACAACGCGTCGCATCGACGCCACGTTGTAGGCTTGTAGTAGCATCTAGCATCATTAGCAAATGGGCGTGTACTTTGAGAACAAAGTCGGTGACTGGTGGTAGTCTATTGGACTGGTCCGTTGTCATGGTGATGGACCCCGCTCCCCGCTGCCCTTTAATGCCCGTCCCAATCACGTGATTAATAAAAAATCGCGGGACCCCCCCCCCATTCCTCGGGAATCCCGTGACCGACGGGAATCCCGGGAGAAAAAAAAAGAAGTCATCCTCTAAATGAAAGAATAGCACAAAACAAACTCGTTTAAGCCATATGCGTCGGATATTTCAGAATAGCATATCTACAAGCTCACAACGCGTTTTCAATGTGACGTGATGTGTTTCTTGGTCGAATAAAAAAAAAAAAAAAAAAAAAAAAAAAAAAATGGGGGAAAAAAAATCTCTAACAGGACGATGCGCCATTTTACACCACGTTGCCGTTTCAGTAACATTGAACATCAAATCATTCTATGGGTGGGGGTTCGCGGACAGATGCATGTTAATTTGAAGGTAGTCCTTGACATGGAAATGTTTGAGAACCACTGGTTTAAAACAACATTTGGAAGCACGTCCAAATAAGCAACAACACTAACAAAGAAAACAAAAAAAAAAACAATATTCACTGAAACACGAGCCTAATCAATAAGCCTCTAATAAGCAGAAATGGCAATACTGCGTTACGTTTCAGAATGCGTAAAATAATTACCTTTTTTTTTTTTTGTTGTTTTTCGCAAGAGACTGCGATGATAAACGTCTCGGTGCTGTCTGGGGTAACGGGGAACTGGGAGGAATGGAAGTGCGTGCTCTGCTTTTGTTTGAGGCTGAGCGCGACGCGTTTGGTGTAGAAAGAGCCGGTTCCAGTTCTTTCATGTCAACCAATCAGAATAAGGTATGGGCGGGTCTGTCGCGGAGCGGATGGGACGTATGTTCTAATCAGATTGCAGTACGTCTCAGTGGGCGGGGCCACTGCTGTGCATTTCACTGCGGCCTGTTTAAATATGTGTGATTTCGGCTCAGGGCTCAGCGTCACTGGCAGCCGGCAGGGCTTTTTTTGTTTTACTCGTTTAACTTTATTTGCAAATAATGTGGAGTAGGCTACTAGGCTTGCATTTTATATCTCAGACGCTCCATGTCAACATACAAATACAGTATGAGTATTGAAATGATAGGCTAGTATTTTGTTTAGTTTTTTCTCTCAGAAGTAAAATGGTGATAATCTGCCTGGGTACAGACTTTTAAAATGTAGGATCAGGCCCATTACTATTGGATGAAGTGATTGAGAGACCGGAATTGATTGATTGATTGATTGATTGATTGATTGATTGATTGATTGATTGATTGATTGACTGACTGATTTTCCATATAACTATTCACTACCTTACATTTTCTTTTTGTAATAGTCATTATAAAAAGCTTGTGAAACTGCATTTCATCAGATTCAATATTCTTAATGGCTCACTAGACTGGGCAGCATTGTCTTTCGGGTGTTATGAACCGGTCTGGAGCGGATGGTAAAATACGTCATGTTGTAGTCAATGCAGGCAGGAAACCACAAGGAGGAATCAGTATTGTGAATGGCAGAATTCTTATTCCACCTTGTGGTTTCCTGCATACATTGACTACAATGTGACGTAGCGGATGGTAAAATTACCATCCGGTCCAGGCCGGATCATACAGTGATTTTGGAACACAGACCAGGCTTTCCTTTTTGAAGGAAAGCCTGGTGACGCGAGGTTAATGGCTCACCCCTGACCACATGGGCTTGAGCCATGTGGGCGCACCTCAAGCTATGTGGTCCATATAGGTCAGTCCCCCAGACATGATGTACAAATACACATGTATAATGCTGATAGGCCTATAGAATGTCCTAATCAGATTTTGTTTTATGCTGAGTTTATTGTAGCTTATTAGGCCAAGGATATAGAACCGCAGGGATGTATCAAAGCTCTGCTTAGCATTTTGCATTTGTTGTTGGCATTTTCAATTCAGATTAATTGAAAATGGAGGACCCTGGTGTAAGCAAGCCTTAGTTATTCTTTTCTGGTTTCATCCTCGTAGCAGTTTTTAATTGTATTGACCAGTATGTAACTGTACCCATTCTACAAACTGTGAATATAATTTTCAATCAATCAATCAATCAATCAATCAACCAACCAACCAACCAACTATGAGAATCTGTCCAGCCATGGCATGGATGGTTATCAATATTTATTGTAGCTATAACACACATCCAAAACAAAGGATATGCGTATCAGTGGTTCTTGTCTGCAGACCCCCATCTGAAAATATGTTGTGCCAGGGAAGGGAACCCCACAAGAGATTTGTGCTGTAAAAAACAAAGAACTTTCTAAATGCAATTGGAAACAGCAGATCTACATGCTCACAATGACTTGCACTGCATGTGCTTTTTTGTACTAGCTGAAGTAGTATTGAAGTTGTTAAACTATTCCTCGGTTTTCCTGGGGAGTCGGAGGGACCCCTGGAGGCTGGAAAGCCCAAAAGTAACCATCTGGTTCTCAATGTGGGCAGGGTCCATCCAGGGGGCCCTGGACCCCACATTGAGAACCAGTGGCATCGATTTCAGACCTCAGACTGTATGATCTTTAACCACTTAATGGTCTTAACCCTTAGCTGTAAGTCAATAGCAAAAACAGCCGATAACATCACATAACACGTCACAACCCGACATGTTGTGAGCTTGTACAAACTGACCTCCAGGAACAATAATGTGAGAAAGTGTGTAAAAGGAACAACAGTGTTTGTTTTGTCGCACAAAAATGTCCAGCTTTTACTCTGATCAAACCACAGTGACCCTCTTATTGGAGATGTATTTAATCAATCTTGTGTCATAGTTATGTCTGTAAAAGAACAGTTCTCTAAACCAATTTGTCAAGTGGCCTGGTAACCTCATCTTTAGGCCTACATAAAGTGATAAAAATACTTTTGTGTTTGCAATGTTTTATTTTATTTGATCAAAGCTTGATACTTTCAAAACAACAAATGGACTCTTGCATCAGATACTACTAATAACGAAATGTTGAACCTTGAGCCTAGAGAACACCAACACAGAGGGGATGCATTGCCAACAAACTGATGACCAGCTAACAGTTGGAGTTGACCTAACTCGACCCTTCTATGTGCATAGCCATCTTGACCAAACATTGTAAATGTAAAAAAAAAAAAAAAAAAAAAAAAAAAAACAATATTATTTGGGCTTGGGGCCCGGGGGTGTTGGGTCTTTCTGCATTTGTCAAGCTGCAATTGAGCTTGGAACATGTGCCATTTTTATTTTATTTGATGGATGAGGATTTTAGTTTGTCTTAACTTAACCAGAAAAAAATAATAATGCAAAGAAAAAAAGCTAAAAGCTGTTAAAAAGCTAAAAGCTGCCCTCAACTTGTATTCATGTGATGATTTGCTTCGGTTTAACCTCATTCACTCAGACATTCAGATCCACAGCTCCACCGTGTGGGGGGAGGGGAAGCATTGTTCCATTGTGTTGAACTCAGCAAGATGCTTCACCAAAACCAGCAGGAGAAGACAATGAGAACTCATGGGACACAGCCCTGGACTATAGTAGAACTGTGAGTGTGAGAGTCAACAGGAAAGTATATTTTGCCAAGAAGGTGTGAAACTTTTATCACCCAATCCACCCACACATGCACACACACTTCAATGAAGTGTTTAAAAGTCTAAACTTAAGGCTTCACATTCTAAACTTAAGAGGCTTCACAGTGGAGGTGGCCGGGGGTTGGGTCTCAGCATTTTGTGGGTTCAGACCAGCATATTTAAATTCTGTGTCGTGTGTGCGTGCGTGTGTGTGTGTGCGCGTGCATACAAGTAGGCCTATGCAACAAAGTCCACACCCACAAAGAAATACAACTTTTTATTAAGCTCCCATGCCTGTCAAGCCCCCTGTATGCATGTAAACCATTTAAGAGATCAGGCATAATGAGTAAAAAATTACAAGTACCAAAAATACATGTTTATTTTTGGTATTATTTTCAGAAAGCAGACCTTTCCCAGATGACCTGAGAGGACTAAAATCAGGATGGTTTATTTTAACTGGGGAACCCCCCACCCCGACTCACGTTTCTTGGAATTGTAGGAGTTGAGGGCAGCATTGCATTTGACTCTGTTCCACAGATAAATAGGCAATAGTGAAAATAGTTGACAATTCAATCTCAATTCACAATGCTTCACATTTGGCCATTGTTTGACCTTTTTTATGGTATCATTTATTGGTTACTTTTGACCTAAGTCCTTAAATTATCACTTTAGAATGGTCCAGATAACCCATATGTGTATGTTGTTTTGTTTACTGTTGAATGAGAAAACAATGTTTAATTGTCTCCACCAGGCATGGGGAGAGACTATGTTTTGCCCTTCGTCCGTCCTTCCGTCCGTGTGTGTCCGTTCTGTCTGTTACCAGCTAATCTCTGGCACCGTTGGCTTGATCGCAGCCATACTCTGCACACACACTCCCTCAATGCCAGAGCTGAACCTCTGCCCCAAAGTTTTCACATTGGCCTGTTATAGCGCCACCAGGAGGCCGACCTATGTAAAACACATTTTCTAATACTACTCCTTCAGATTTTATCCAAGTTTCACGAGAATCGGTACACATGCTCTCCATAGTCATGTGCTCAAGACGGGTTTGATTGATTTCTCATACTCCATCCTGATTGGCTAAGATTGGCTTTCAAAGTTCGCAGGAGTGCTCCCTTTCAAACAAAATGCCGCAAATCATGAACGCATCGTCTGATTTCCGTGAAATCTTGCATGCACATTCCCACTAGGCCGAGGAACAAATGCCACTTACATTTTCAACTCAGCCTCATGGTGTCGCTATAACTGGCCGATTAGTGTTTTGACCTATAACCGATCTGTGTAAAACCTTGTATGCACACTCCCTAGAGGCCAAGGAAAAACCTTTGCCAGGAGTTTTCCACATCTGCTCTTTATAGCGCCACCCAGAGGCCGACATATGTAAAACACATTTTCTAATATTACTCATTCACATTTTATCCAAATTTCACACTGATCGGTATATTTGGTACACATGATCTCCATAGTCATGTGATGTTTAAGAT
>OOFJ01109767.1:0-11210 GCA_900323375.1 Benthosema glaciale
CCCCCCACCCCTCAATTTCTAAAGATGTGTCTCAGTCATTGTTGTACGATTGTGTCACTCACTGAAAATGGCAGTTCTATGTCATCTGTAATTGATACATGAGGTGGTGGGTTTCAGTGAGTGCATCACTGTTCCCTTTCCCTTCTGCAGGGTGCCCTCCTGTGTGTGTGTGTGAGTGTGTGTGAGGTTGCATAAGCTATTTGAGGACAATAACCCAATGATGTAGTTGGTAGACTAGTCATATGATTGGGATTAGTACTTGTGGGTGCCTGGTGTGGGCCTGCCCTGTATTGGTAATCTTAACACCTATGGAAAGGTGGCCAATAAATCTGTTCTCTCCCTGTTCTGTGGTGGTTCCAACTCACTAGTTACTTGTTTTTTTTGTTTCACACTTGAATTCACACATTCTTCCTATATAGGCCTACTAATACTATATAAAGTTCTTTGTCATTGACCCTGCAGTGATATTTTTTTGTTTTGCGATATGATGTGTTGAGAGCTTGTAGATCGACCATTACTGCTATTGTTAGTCATTAAATAAATTGAAGACTTTTGACGACTGCTTGATGTGATATTTGGATGATTTCGAAAACACAGGATATGATGTTAAATCCAAAGTGCCAGGGGACTCTGCAAGGCAGGGGCGTCCTACTCCCTGAGCCAGGCTTGCACCTGACCGCATACCTAAAAAGTGGAAGACTTGAGCACTGTGATGTCGAGACAGCCGGACAGACACTTCACAGGGGTTGTCAAGTGGGGTCCTACTTTCACCAACGTTTCGCTGATTTAACCCCACGACGTCTCCAGTAGGCTCAGCAGTGCATTCTGGCGTCCCAGAAGCACCCCCCTCTAAATAATCATATGGTTAAGGATGCTTCAGGGTAGATGAAATTATGATCTGCTCTTATTTAACCACATGAAACCTCCATGTTCTGTCTTTCTGTGCATGTTATAATAGGCAAACATACTTCTAAAATAGCTGTATTGCAATTGTAAGCTTAAAACCAGTAGTGTTTGTTTAAGAGATTTGGTTCAGAGGTAAAAAGGAGTGGACCAAAATACACCCCTGGGGGACTCTGGTAAACCAAGTATATCTGTTTAAGTGGTTAAAAGATTGTTACCCATGTCCTGTTAGGAGGCCTGCCAACCCGCAGAAAGACGGCAAACCTCACAACAACCGCCTGAGTGTGGGTGTAAGGGCACAACAGAGGCACTCACCTCGTGGGGCCAATGGCGACAGGGGAAAACCTGCCAAGGGCAAAGACAAGAAGGAGGCAAAAGATGGTCCTAAGGTGAATAATGATTGTTCTCTTTTTGTTCCTTTTCAGGCACACCACAGATTCTGTTCTCTCAAAGGATGGTTATTCTTGGATACGCAGTGTGCGTGTATTTATAGATAGATTATACCTAATTGGTAATGTGTGACTCGTTTTCATCCATGACCCTACAGTATGTCTGGAGTTTACAAGTGACTGTGGCAGTCTTTTAAACATCTGCGTCTTCACACTGTTTCCACCAATGACTGACTGTCATTGGTACATTACATAATTAATGCTCCATCAGTATTGGTGCCCAACGATTGCACCAATGTATCTGTATTACTGGCCAGTACTGTAGCTGTTATACATCCTCTCTACGCGGTCTCCCTTTTGTCTTTCATGATTGTCCATACATCTTCAACCGCTTATCCATAGTCTGATCGCGTTCCAAACGTCTCTGTCCAGAGCAACATTAGTAAGTAACTTCCTCCTGGGGGATCCCGAGAACGTACCAAGGCCAGTGAGTCGATGTGATTCCTCCAACTGCGCCTTAGACTGCCCCCGGGGTGTTTTTTTTAATATGTTAATTAAAATTAATACAATTAATCCTTCGCTAAACCCCGCCCCGATTGTCCAATGCCAATCCAAATAGTTTAGCAATCGTTGCTAAGGATGGAAAGCTTTCGACACCTCGTAGCTGTTGTTGAAATCATACACAGCTTAACGTTGGGGAAATTACTTGACTGTCCCACCCAGGTGATGGCATTAATGCTAATCACTGTAGTCTTACCGTGCATTACATGAAAACTCTGTCGGACGGTCTAAAATTGATTAAGTTGGATACGGTTTCTCCCTCTAACATTTCCTCATATTTCTAGTTTATTGAAATAATGTCATGTTTGTGCATTTGTCCAGTGGATAGCCTACTGCAGAGGCCTTGTTGAATAGTATATGTCCATGAATGCAAACAAACGTATTTGGAGTGTAGGTGAAACACTATTCGCACTGTATGTTTACCTACAATCACACCCAGCCTGTCCGTCCAGTTTTTGGTCTGACGTAGATTCCATGTAGAGGTAGACCCCTCAGGATATACTGTAGTAACACCGATGTTTGTTTTCAGACTGCGGCGGCCCAAGAGAGAGAGTTGAAGAAGTTTGATGGCACGGGATACGACAAAGACCTCGTCGAGGCTCTTGAAAGAGACATTATATCCCAAACTCCCAACATTAAATGGTACGTCGGTATCTTCGCAGTCTGTCCTTCTTGGAACAGGAAAATATTAAAAGATGGGTGCCTGTGTGCACCGTCTAGCCACGTTTCCCACCGTGGCAGTACCAGAGTGCTAATTCATATGGTAATTTGTCTAACGTAAATGTATTTACTATTTTGAGGATGTGAATAATATCTGACAGCATTTCCCAATGCCTTCAGTTTGAGATCTTGTGCTGGCAAATGGCCATCACCGCATGTTGATGAGCTGGTGATAAGTTCCCATAAAATGTACCACCGGATTTGATATTTGACTATGTCATGAAACATAGCATCTTAAACGTCTTCTATGGGCTGATTCACCACTAAAGGTACTTTACTGGTCAAGCATTGAAGAAATGTGTCTGGGTTTCTTTATCGAGTGGATTTCTATTGATAAGATTCACCACCATGAAAGTGTGATACCTATCTAACCACATATCGCTACTGTATGTATTTCCACAGGGAAGACATTGCAGATTTGGAAAATGCCAAAAAACTACTTAAAGAGGCAGTTGTGTTGCCGATGTGGATGCCTTCATTTTTCAAGGGCATACGAAGACCATGGAAGGTACTATTATACTACTATACTACTACTGATACCATTATCAGAAATGCCTCTGATACAGTACTGCCACCACCAGTGATGGATAACTCGATGCACCGCTTTCATAGCACGTGAACATCTAGAAAGTGGTAGAAAATGTGGTTGCTATTTCAGAGGTATCGGAAGTACACATAATAGTCTGGGATTGAAAATGATGACAAGGATGGTATAAAAGTGTGGCATATTGAAATGGGGAAAACCAATGAAACTTTGTATACTATTTTTAGGGAGTGCTCATGGTGGGTCCTCCAGGCACCGGCAAAACCCTCTTGGCCAAAGCGGTCGCTACAGAGTGCAAAACCACTTTCTTCAACGTCTCCTCGTCCACTCTCACGTCCAAGTACAGAGGCGAGTCGGAGAAACTGGTTCGCCTCCTCTTTGAAATGGTAAGGCCCTCCCACGTGTGTTCGGCTTGGTAGGGATGGCGAAGGACCCACAAGCTCAGTCCAGAGGCGAGTGGGACGATGTGTCACTGTCAAACGTTGATGCAGATTGCAATGTTTAGTATTGTATCAAAATATTAAAAGAGGGAGTTGTACACACTTACAGTATTGTTAAATAAGCTGTATCTCTTTTAATGACTTATCTGCTCTCAGTCGGCACATCGCGAAGATATCCTAGCTGTACGACAATGCTCTTCACAATGTATTAAAAATGTCAATACTATAGATGTATTTCTTTATTTTTTCCCATTGTTTTCAAAGGATCATATTCTATAATTACGGTCTCCACCAGTATTTGTTTCCCCCTCGCTCTCCAACACAGATTGTGTTGCACAATAAAGCATGAATAAATTTTTTTTTCTTCTTTGTGCTCTGCTGATCGGTCCTTGTATTCGTTTTGGTGCAGGCACGGCACTACGCCCCCACCACAATCTTCATCGACGAGATTGACTCGATGTGCAGCCGCCGTGGGACGTCGGAGGAGCATGAGGCCAGTCGCAGAGTCAAGGCAGAGCTGCTGGTGCAGATGGATGGTATTATAATTTAATTATGATGACGGCAGCACGAGATTAACTTTTTGTCCTCGTGTTAACATTCTTTTGGCTTGGCAGCAGCAGATCCAAGAACATGATCCAAAAATAATATAGGATGTCAAGATAATGTCCTATAATTGGCCCCTAAGTAAAGCACTCTGGATCTCAAAGATGTGCTTGATGGTCGTCATTGTTGCATAGGTGTTGGTGGTGTATCAGGAGGCGATGAAGACCCCTCCAAGATGGTGATGGTGCTGGCTGCTACTAATTTCCCCTGGGACATCGACGAGGCTCTGAGGAGAAGATTGGAGAAGAGAATCTACATACCTCTTCCCTCAGGTAAACCTCTGCCTCCAGTAGAGAACAAGTCCCGGTGTCAGTCCCTTGGGTGTGGAAAAAAATCTTATTTACAATGCCAAATTCCAACCAGCACCAGGAGGACATTTTTCAATGTGAAGAGTAGGGAGGCCACCTCCTAAACACTGCTGATGTGCTAGTTGTATATTATTAACATTCTCTACCACACAGATTTGTACTCTACCATACACATTGGTTTAAATAAAATGTTATTGATTATAGGGATTTAAAATGGTTACGTTTAAAAATTAGACCCAGTCCCTTGCTCCCTTCCAACCGTTAATACACTCAATAGAGAGACAATTTCAAGACCAGAGGACTGCTCACTTTCAAAATCAAATGATATGAAATGACTAAGCTCATTATTGCCACTATGTGCACAGCTGATGGCAGGGTGCAGTTGCTGAAGATCAACCTGAAGGAGCTGGAGATTGCAGAAGATGTAGACATGGACAGGATCGCAGAACAGATGGAGGGCTACTCTGGAGCCGACATCACAAACGTTTGCAGGCAAGGCTCTAGGGATTCTTTTCCTGCTTTGCTTTTTAACACATTCTGTACATATGACGTCTTAGGAAATGTCTTAACACGATTGCATTGATATCAAGCGATCGAGTAAAATCCGGACTATATATTTTTTTTTTGGGGGGGTGGCTATACTGCTTCCCGTAGCCTCTGTGATGTTGCGCGCGCAACATAACATCCGTTCAGTTCCTTGTTTACGCTCGGAAAGGAAGGCTTGTATCTGCTCTCCCTCTGCGCTGTCCGTGGTCTTTCCTCAGCTCGGCAGAGCGTGGCTTCGCTCCGCCTTTCTGACAGCAATGCGCTACGAGGGTGGAATATAAAAGCTTCTGGGGACGTGTGGATATCCGGTAAAGTAAAACGACAGCGATATTTTTCCGTTTTTTTCCCCGGGTCGGCCAGATGGGGGTACATTCAGAGTAAGCTCCGTAGCTAATTCCATTTTCTTTAGTTTCTTTATTACATTTTCAAGTTAGCAATTTACCCCCTCCACCCCCGTATTAATTACATTTTCTAATCAAATCAAGGCACTAATTGTGTTTTTTGTAACGTCGCTCTGCTGCAGGGATGCCTCATTGATGGCCATGAGGAGGAGGATCGAAGGACTGACACCGGAAGAGATCCGCAACATTTCCCGGGATGAAATGCACATGCCAACCACCATGGACGACTTTGAGTGTGCACTGAAGAAAGTGTCCAAATCTGTGTCGGCGTCTGACCTCGAGAAGTATGACCAGTGGATAGAAGAGTTTGGATCCTGCTGAGAAATGGTCAAGCTGTGTTGGGTGGGTGTTTGACTGGTGTCAGGCTGACTGGTTAGGATGAAGACCATTCACACCTGGCTGTGTATGCTAGGTTGTCGCGTTTATTTTTTATAAAATATTGTTATGCCAAGTGATGTTTGAGGCCTTTTGTGATGTGGGGTTAATTGCGTTGGGTACCTGCACTTGAAAAATGGCACCTATTCACCTTACTTTGCATGATCTATGCAGTTCAAGGTGAACAGATGCCACTGAGCATTCCTTTAGGATATATAATTTTCCCTCTTTGTTCATGTTACTTGTGGGGGACCTCACCATGCCATCACTACTTCCTTACCTATAACTTGGGCACTTGAGTTTTCGAAGCACAATCAATGTCTATGTTTGTATCTACAGTAGTTGGCATCACATAGGCTAGAGGCTTGTATCTCTAGTTTGAGGATCTTCAAGCTGCTGCTAAGCTTTTATTTATTTATAATTTTTTACAGTAAGAAAAAATATCAGCAACGGCTACCTTGTACAATGCATTTTCCCAAGTTCTGTGTAGACACTAACCAAGTCTTCTATTAGCACTGAGTTGTCACTATGGTCACTATGGTCCTGGATCCACACTCGGGACCACTTGGCAGATGTTGTGCCAGTGCGAATGCTGCATACTGTTCCCGGGACCACATCGGGACCGATTGAATGTGCTCTGATACGGATTGCTGCAATGTGAAAGCATTGATTACAACTGAATTAAAGGGACTCTTCACCATTTTTGCTAAAGAATATACGTATATAATACAAAATATTTGCAAATGGCGAAGTGTCCTTTTAAGTGTACTCGGGTACGGAAGAATCAGGCCAATGTGAATCATGGCCAGCGGGCACCAGGCAACTGTATTCTAGAACCGTTTGAAACAAACTAAACAGACTCGGTGTGTAAATCCCCCTAAGTCGCTGTGGATGAGGTGGTGTTTTCCAGTTGAGTTTGTCAGCTATCAAGCATGCGGACATCATTCAAAGTAATAGGGTGACAATAAAATAAATGTAATGCCCCTCAAACTAGGGGCCAGATTCTGACAACGTCCCTGTCCTGTTAGCTGTTCAGTGTGCAGTTTAACGAAGCTGCACAAATCAAAATGCCATGTTGAGTGTCGGCAAAGCACCACTAGCTGGTCCTCACTTCTCAGTCCCTCCAGTATCTCCTGGAGTTGGTCTCCTCGGTGAGACGGAGACAGTCTCAGTCCCTCCAGTATCTCCTGGAGTTGGTCTCCTCAGTGAGACGGAGACAGTCTCTGTAGAGCCAGTATCAACTGGAGTTGGTCTCCTCGGTGAGACGGAGACAGTCACTGTCGAGCAGTATCACCTGGAGTTGGTCTTCTCGGTGAGACGGAGACAGTCTCAGTCCCTCCAGTATCTCCTGGAGTTGGTCTCCTCAGTGAGACGGAGACAGGTCACTGTAGAGTAGACCACCTAATCTGTAGAGCTAGTGTTGGAAAGGAGACCATCTCTTGGCTCTCACACGATCGATCTCCTCGCTCAGCTGCTTGGGCTTAAGCTGATGACTTCACTAATGGAAGTTGAGTGAAACCTAAACCTATTCATGTGTGATTGACGTCATAGAGTAGACTGAACAAATGAAGTCAGAGATCTATATTGCCGTTAATGGACTTTCTTGTTTTTGTTCATTGCTTTCAGCTTTAATCGAACTAACATTTCCATAACATCTAATCTCTTTAAAATGTAATATACCGTTTCTTTTTTTGTTTTGTTTTGTTCTGTCAATCAATGTACTTGATCTGAGCTTTTTATTTATGCACTTAATGTTCTTTCTATTGTGGGGCCATCTGTTTAACTTCTACATTCTGTGGATGTGAATTTATAAAAATCTAATAAAATTGTTTAAAATATGCTTTGGTATAAAGAAACCTTCATTTAGGGAAATGGTTAAAAACAACAAATGACTGGTTAAAAACAACATTAATTAAATATCTATTAAGGGGTGTGTGTGTCATGTAATTTATCAGTTCACAAGGCAGTTAAAAATGGTGTTGAGTGCAAGCAATGATGAAAATGTTTAAATATCCAGTCATTTGGTTCCATTTGATTCCTTAAGGACACTATCACAATTCTGGTAATCCCTTTTGCAGACTACCCTTTTTTTCCCTCTTCACACTTCTTTGAAAGTGCTCTGTATTGTGAAAGAGGTCATATGTGTGCATGTCATTGCTGTGGTGTACCATCTAGCAACTCCTGTTTTGTCAATTCTGTTCTTTGAAGGCTTACATTTTCAGACCAATTTATGAACTAGGCCTAGGGCAGTGGTTTTCAATAGAGAGGTCTGGGGAACCCCTAGTGGTCATGTGAAGGATTGGATTCTAGGAGATCCCCAGCCAAAAGAAGCAATTTACCCGAACTATACATTCAGTACAAAATGGAATTGACTTTTCTTAATATGTATCATGTATTATACCGTTATAATTAGGGAATATTAGACCAAAACTTATTTTCATATCTAGGATATTTGAAATGAATGAATTGGGTGTCCGTTCATACAAGTTTGAAAACCCCTGAACTAGACTACTAGGAGCTTTTTTTATGCAATGGTAGATTAACCTGTGGCGTTGACTCACTGATTGACAATGATGTGCAACATGAAACAAACCATCTCACCTGAATCAGTGTATTTGTATACAAATCAAATTTATTAATTTCAGTAGTGTACAAATGAAGAGATATAAGACGAGAACTGCAGAATGATAGATAATGAGAACGTGAAAAGTGAAATGTTGCATTGAGCTGTTGGAGGGAACCAGGATAGACAGTACTGAGTTAAGGCACGTTGTATCTTAATTGAGTAAACATCCCACAAATTCCTTTTCCTGAAATCATGCGTTGGTGGGACTTTAATTCTCCCAATGATATTATTGACAAGGTGTTTGTTGATCACTGTATTCTGTGCAATCAATGGTGCTAGATAAATATATCTATATTACCTGGCCATAGTAATATACTGTACTACTAACTCAATTAAATTATCAAGCTATGGTTATAGAAAGCAAAATATGTATCTTTAATCCTATGGATTGGATTAGGATTTTATTTGGGGTCTTTCCACATACAACCACACTGCAACCATATTCTGTCTCTGTTGGATCTTGTTCCAAGTCAAGTACCCTAACCCATACATACTCCGATACAACACATGATAGGTATATGGTAGGTCTACAGTATGTCTAAAGATGCTTTTATATAAATTCTAGGAGACTATAGGGCTTCATATACTTCAAGCACACCGACAATATCTGATCTACAAGCTCACAAAAAAGGCCCCTTCTCCACCGGGGTTGAATATGTTCCGTTCTTTATTCCCACCTAATTTTGAACCAAATGAATAGGTTCAGATGCCTAAGTTGGCTCAGAACTGGTACCAAAAAATACCGTACTTCTTAATGCCCTGAAGTGGGAACCAAAGTGGGCGCATGTCACTGTTCAGGTTGGAAGATGCAGATGAACAGATCTAGAACCAAAGTTATTTTGATGGAAAAGGGGTACCGTGTTTCGCTGTGACACGTTGTGATCTTGTAGATCGGCTATTTTCAGTGCGCAACACCGATTCGCAACTAAGTATAAAACACCTTTACAAAGCCTGCCGCATAGTTAAAAGTATTTGTCCCAAGAAAGTACTGATAATGGTCAAGATTTGACAGTGTTACACTTTCATCATCTGTTCATACATTCGAGGCACAGTGCTACAAATAGAGTGATTGAGGTGGTATGTTCTGCGATGATGTTATAGTCAGATCTGGCACGTTGCTCTTGAGTGCTGCTGACTTGGTTCCTTGCTGCCATTGCCAAACCTGAACTCTTTTATGGTGCAGTCATCCTAGTCCCAAACATTACTCCCAATCCTTATGACATACTGTCTTTGCTTGGCTGGACAGGGACAGGGGCTGTCCGAAGGGATCCCATACAAACGGGTATGCCCAACCAAGTACAGGTCAGGTCGTCATCAATAGTTCACCAGTTATGGCACAACATTAGACGGCATCAGATCAGATGGCAGAGATATGAACATTGGTTCCTGGAATGAGGTTGTCATCTAGTCCATCAATTAGTGGGTCCCACTGGTTGAAATCCTTATCCATACCTGAAAATTTGATTGACAGAATCAATAAGATGTATAATACAGTATACTGTTTCAAAAGTACATTAAATGGATAGTATTGTGTACAAATGCCAAATATGTTATACAAGATAAATTATGCTCAAGCACATAGCAAGGTATATTTGGTGTGCTGTGACCCTCAGTCCACTGTCTGTCATTGTCCTTACCAAGATGTCTTTGCAGAAAGGCTAACGATGCTTTATTGCAGAGGTCCATAGCGAGTTCTGGGTCAATCTCTCCCTTCAGCTTCATCAGCTTGCCGATCCAGTTTCCCGTGAGGAAAGTGAAGTCTGGAAAGCTCTGATGAACTGCACCCCTGACGACGGAACACAGAAACCTAACATTACCAAATCATGAATGGAAATACTACGCAAGTTAACATTATTATTAAGACTTCTCCACGTCTAGAGATCAGAAATGCAATTTAAGCATCCTCCTGACTGCTACTCAAAAGTTATTTGCAATCAGCATACTCTTTCAATATAGGGTATTATATTCTGGATTGCGACGACAATTTACCACTTTAACCTAGATTTTCCAGAGTTGTTGAACTGGCTTTTTTTCGTATCTTTTTTGTTTGGTATCTTGAACATTATAATGAATTCATACTTAATTTGATTTCACAACTCTTTAGATCAGAGGTTTTCAACTGTTTATGAACCAGGGACCACCACCCTGACTGAGAATCAACCTGGGGACCACCACCCTGACTGAGAATCAACCTGGGGACCACTTTTGTGTTGGGTCGGCACATTTCCTTAGAATGGTGACTCAACCAGCCAATCCGGTTCAGTTTCCCTTGAAATTCAACTCCAATTTCTGTGGAAGTTCTTCCCAGTAACTGACAACATCGACGCATCACCACCAGGTAATTTACTGCCTTGTTTCTCAACTTGAGGTCAATACAATAAATTAAAATACAAATCTTTCCAACATGACTAAATGCATGGTCAGGGACCACATGCAATAACTTCACGGACAACCAGTGGTCCACGGACCACCGGTTGAAAATCCATGTTTTAGATAATTGTCACGCAAGCAAAATGATAGACTTAGGGCTCACGTAAGTGAGCCTTTGCCCGCAAGAGGTGCTTGCCAAGTCCCTTAATGGTATTTTGGTCCAGTGTGCCCCGCTATTTATTATGTCGACGGCGTTTTCTGCGCCTGGAGGTGTGGTCTTGGGCGTGTTGTCACGGTTTCCCCTAAATTTGTCACTCACATTTGGGAAAACGATAGTGGAATTTAAAAGCACCCGTTAAGCCTGCCAAATCAGTCTGTGGAGCGGTGCACGGGAAGCGGCCATTCAATGATTGAATGATCGTTC
>OOFJ01109767.1:11230-23046 GCA_900323375.1 Benthosema glaciale
CTAAATGCATGGTCAGGGACCACATGCAATACCTTCACGGACCACCGGTTGAAAATCCATGTTTTAGATAATTGTCACGCAAGCAAAATGATAGACTTAGGGCTCACGTAAGTGAGCCTTTGCCCGCAAGAGGTGCTTAATGTAACGGGTCGCGGAGGTGTTTGAGGGGGTTAGAATGGTCACCAAAATAACAATTTTAGTGGGGGAACGCCTGTTCCCTTAGGCTAAATGCCCTAATAGTGGTAGAAGCGATGCAACAAACTATGCATTTGATTTGTGTTCAACAGCGCCGGTTTGTGGATGAATAGTGCCATGAGTCACTCTGAAGTGCCTTTTGCTAGCTGGACGACATTTTGCGTGACATCGCGACGCGTCACTCACTGACTCGTCTTTTACTGGGAAGCCGCCAGAACAGGTTATACCTGATGGTGATCATTTTCCTCTGGATGGCAGCGGAGTCCAGCTTCTTCATGCGGCTAATGTTCCCCACCCATTGGAACTTCTCTGAGTTGATGAAAAAGATGGGCTGCTTCACCTGGGGAAATATCTCCTCCTCCAGAGGGACCATCCAGGCATCCAGGGCAATGGCACATCTAATCAGAGAGCACAACAGTATGCAAAGAAGATCATTATTCCACCTCCTGTTTTCACATTGACGCTGTCGGATGAAAGAATAAATAAATAAATAAAGTCAAAAGCTCTATTCTTTGGTTAACACTTTCAATCTGACACAGCGATTCTGGGAATGTCATTAGAGATGAAGGCTTTCTCATTTTGAAAGACTATGGGCTATATTTTGTTGTGCCACCCCTTAGCCTTAAACTTCCATGTTTGGGAGGTCGACGTGGTCCGCCAGCCCAGTCCTCCATTAATATAGCTTAGGCTCGGGCAGTTGGCTTAGCCGTCTCCTAGGCTGGTAATCCTAGGTAAGCGTGTTGCAGGTTTTAGTCCCAATCCCGACAACCTTTGCTGCGTGCCATAAAACTACCCCACCCCATATCTCCCCCCATGTCCTGTTAGTCTACTTACTGTCATCTATCAATGAAAGGCAGAACCCCCCAAAAAATATCGTAAAAAAGAGGATGGGATGTTAGTTACGGTAGTTTCATTTATTGTCCACAATGTGGAGATTTGTCTTCGGTCAACAGCAACAACACTTACACACAATTATGTTCATGGCAAAAAAAAGCAGGACAACAGTGAGAAATACTTTAAACAGGTTTAACGAGACATGGTATCATTTAGTGCCTTAATGGCATTAGGAATAAAAGAATGTTTAAAGATGTTACGGTTAGCTTTAGGTACTTTGTACCGTCTAACAGAGGGAAGTGGTTTGAACTGCCTGCAGAGTGGATGAGAGGGGTCATTTGCTATCTTGACAGCTTTTTTTCCGAATTACTTAAGTCAAGTGACCAGTAGAACGGGACCTGTTTAAAAGTATTTGGAGATACAGGCAGAGACGAAACATTAAAGTGACTTACAGTACAACTGAAACAGGTGATCGTTAAAATGCACTTACTTGAATTTGACTTCTTTGCACAGTGCTTCAATCACTGTTGCTCCCCCAAAGGAATGGCCCATGGCAGCTATCCTACACAGGTCCATGGAATTCTGATGACCAGAAGGCATGAGGAATGTTAGATCTCAACGCTGAACTAGAATGCTATGTTGATTGAGCTCTGGTTCCATGTGTGTGTATACATTGTGGTATTGGCTACCTTCCAACACTGATTACAGTTCCACTTCTCTCTGATTGAAAATATTATTTTGATGTATATATATATAGAGGGAATGTACATGCATAAAGTGAGTGGAAAAGTTGGAAACGACATGAAGAGTTTAATGTCGTTTATCATCGTTTATTCAACTTTAATGCATTCAGAAAAATGTTTTTTCCAACCAGTAGGCATTCCTGCATAACTTATTGTATGATGATGATGATGTCACACGCATAACCTATATTGCTTTGGCTTATTTATTTTATTTACTTCCTAGGTATGATAGCTTGATGTTTTTGTCATTTTGTTGTGTTAATGTCAAATTGTATGAGCCAACTAATCTAAATGCTCTACTACAAGCATGCTACAATATTACTGAATAGTTTTTTAGGAAGTGTGTTGTTGTTTTTAGACCCTCCTATATTAGTGTAGATTTTTTTGTCCTAACACAACATTAAATATCATTGACAATGAATGGATAATTCATGTCATATGTGTCTGAGCAAATCAGCTATTTATTTTTCCTACACAAAGATTAAATTCCCATTGACAATGAATGGATGATGTAGGGTGATATGAGCGCCCCTCACTTCACACGTGTGGGAATTTTAAGTAATACGTTGCTGTTGTCATGGGTAAAACGGATATAGGATCCTGCAGACTATGAAGGATAATTGCAAACGTAATTAACCACTTAAAACCCTTAAATACGCAGGAACGTTTTCCTCTTCCTCTCTTGGCCGAATATAGCCTGGCTACAAGCTCACGCACATGACACTTGTGAGCATGTAGATCTGCCATGTTCGTTGAATATTCGCCTATATTTTCTGACTTTTCATGACATGCCCAGAATAAGGATGCTAGGCTCCAAGTGGTTAATAATATGGTCATTCTGTGATCCTGATCCACTCGTACCTCCAGTGTAGTCCAGTCAAACTGTGTTTGCAGCACGTTCTGCACTGCAATCCCTGAGTTGATTTCAATGAGCTTATCCAACGCGCGGATGCATTCATCTGCCCTCTGTTTCACCTGTTAAACGACAAGAAGGGATAGCTTGTGGTTAGATGTATGCTTATGTGGCCTGTGCATAACGCCTCAAAGATACAGAGACAATGTACCATAATTATCAAATGTTTACCATGTTGATGTTCACCTCTGATGGAGAACATCAACAAACACGAAACACGTCAATCTTCCCCTTACATGTTGCCTCACAACTCCTGTGTGTTTATTGTATGTACAGTATTAGAAGAAAAAGGTAATTTTTGCACACCTACAGAGATGGACAGGTTGAAGTCGCCCCAGAGCTACCAATACATTTTTTTATTGAAAAAGTGAAGACAGTGTGCAGGATTTCCCCTTGTTTCTGTTATTGTATATACAGTAAGAAATGAAACAAACTAGTGTCTTCTCTTACAAAAAACAAAACATCATGTAAAAGTTATTCCAGAGGGGAAAACATGGCTCTACAAATCAAGGGATCCTTGACAGGCAAAGAATATATACATGTGTATTATATATATATTTGGCCACATACACCAGTTTGTATCAAGTACCCCATACTGTAAGAGAAGATTTGTCATGATTTGAGGTTTTTCAAAATATAAGTGTTTCTTTAAACTGTTCCTCCATTTTCTGGGGAGTCCTTGGAAACCCCCTCAAGGACCCATGGGGCCACCCGTACCCGGATCCCACTTTGAGAACCAGCGTCTCCGTACTACTCGTACCTGTTTATTTCGGAGCGGGTATTCAAGCTCCCCGTGTTGTAGAGCTCTGTAGTACATCCACTCCTCCACAAGGTTGTCTGGAGCTGAGGTTTTAGATGAAGCTGCGTCATCTTTCTCCGATTCCGTCTTCTCTCGGTAATAATATGTAGCTGAGGCAGACTCGTCTCTGGTTTACAATAAATAAACAGAATGTGGTGCCGTTTCAAATACAATCAGAAAGGGGAAATGGTCACAATTATATGTCATAGATGCATACTTTGACACACTTCCAACAGAACAGTGCACAAATGTTTAGTGCACTGTTCCGTGATAGAAAATACAAAATCTTCACATTGCTACATTACTGAAGGCATCGTCAGGGACCACATGCAATACCTTCACTGATCACCAGTGGCCCACGGACTATCTGTTTTGATCTGACATGTTTATGCTCAAGTTGATTTAGTGTCATATTGATCAACTATTGCATGGGTTTTCAACTAATTGTGAACCAGGGACCACTTAGAATCAACCTGGGGACCCTGACCCTGACTAATAATCAACCTAGCTGGGAACAACCACAGTTAAACTTACCCTTATTCCATTCTCTTACTTTATCCAACCTTCCATTAAACTCAGATTAACTGATATACAGTAGGCCTACTGATAGAGTATAGAGTACACATGATGCCATGATTATACTTGTTTTATTATGGGCACATTTCCTAAGAATGATGACTCAATCAGGCAAGCTTTCTTGAGAATCTATGAGGGTGTGTAGCACATGGCCCCTCCAGGCTCCAGCCATCTTTTCACCTGACATTAGGGAGTGCCACCGGGAGGGCGTAACAACACGTCTGGAGAAGAGCACTATGCCCCTCAATTCTGTGCCCAGCTGAACAGGCACCTTGACTACTGACTAGCCTGTATGAGTCACCAGAGCAGTGACGGAGAAGCTGTGACCATGAAGGCTACAGTGCTCTGTTTGCCTTTGTTAGAAACGTACCGATGGTTGCTGTTTCTCCTGTGTGATAAGATAACTTGAGAACTTTTAATTTACAAGACTACTCAACTATTATTATTATTAACTATTATTATTTTTATATATCTGTCCATGTCAATTACAAATTTAAAATGTCACTTTTTACATACAATTTTCTGAAGATGCACCTAAATGTCTGTTGCTAACTAACCTACATCCGTGCAACCCGACAATATGTTCCAAGTCAACCACTTAAATCCTCCCCACATAGTAAACTAATAGGCTACTTAGTTCTGCACTTTTTCCCCTCTACGCCAAATCTCTTCACCAAATATAGCCGTTCTACAAGCTCACAATACACCGCGCTGCAATAGGTTGTATAGCTTGTAGATCGGCTATTTTTGGCGAATGCACACCCCAGAGGAGGTATGTTAGGGGCGTCAACTCCCTTAAATCAACAGTACTGACTGACTCACTGTGCGACAGGCCATTATATTCTCCTCCATAGGTTTTCCTGCAGCCTATACTAGTTAAAAAAAGTGATGACCTGGCCTGTGCCATTGTCTGCACACCCTTTCCACTACTCTACAGATAAACAGACAGCCGCTTATAGAGGGGGGCGAGTGCACCGCGTGTATATGGAGATGGTCTATTGTTGCTGCTCACTGCCGTCACGCACAGGCAACACAATGCCTGTGGTTTTGAACTGCCTTCTCTTTTTCTTTTTATTCTTTTTTTAGCCCACCATTTTGTAACCCATTTTTCACCCCTGTGTCAAATTATCTAATGTGATCCTGGGCTCTACACACCCTCCGCCAACCTGGGGACAGCGACAGACTTTAATTCATGCTTCCTTCATGCACGAGTGTCTAAGTCGCTTCTTTACACCTGAAAGGGGGGAGTTTCCCTGTTTGGACGTAGCGGGTGGAAGGAACCAGTTACTTCTCAAATATGAGATTTCTGTTTCATTTCAATGCCATTTCCACTATGTGATATCGATAATGATAGTAACTGGCCCCTTGAGATTGTATGGCTCTCTCGTACATGTATTAATAGGACCAGTACCAGAATCGATCATATCTTAATTTGGCCCCACCAAGAAGCCAAAGTTACTTTTACTTTTACACCAAAAGAAACCTATACCTGCATAGTGAGTTATGAAGCATGTTTGTAAATCAGCAGAATTTGTGTTTAATATAATGGATTTACCTGTGTTCTACTGACGCTACAATGAAGCCACGAGAAGCAAGCTCTGCACATATGGCTGAATACAGAGTCCTAGAAGAGGAAGGAAGGTGGAAAAAGTGCATTTCCATAACATCATTCGATACACTGAAAATACAATTTAGTTAACCACTTTCAACACGTTGTCCATATTTTGGCCATGTTATTATACAAAATATTTCACAACATAGCCAATCTACAAGCTTAAAGCGCACTGTGCATTGTGAGCTTGTAGATCGTCTATTTTCAACGCATGCCACTAACATACTGTACGACAAGGTATAAATGGTTCTTAAGTGGTTAATATAATATACTAAACAGCTGATAAACTGAGTTGTAGCAGTGTAGTGTGTACCTGAATGCTCCCAGGCCATGGGAGAAGATAACCACTGGATATTTCCCGTCCTTTTTAATTGGAACGTCCACGTATGCTGGAATCTTAAACGAGCCTTTAAAAATGAAAACACATTTGAAATGAAAAACGAAAATGAAGCTTTCTTGAGTTGTGCGTCTTATTGTACTACTCGTTTAAGAATATGACTGAATTGTTGGATTTTGAAACACAGAAGACTGGCTTCAAAAGGCGCACCACACACTGGTACATAACATAAGATAGTTATTATATAACGGTACTCTTTACATGTTCCTGTCCATTATTGTAGGCCTAACAATGTTGTGTTTATTTCTGAATAAGTGCTGGCTAAATAAATAAATGAATGAATGAATGAATGAATGAATGAATGAATGAATGAATGAATGAATGAATGAATGAATGAATGAATGAATAAATAAATAAATAAATAAATACATAAATACATAAATAAATTCACCAAAGAGGTAGTTGAAAATCTTTTCACTGAGTGTTCTGTTGATCTTCATGAAGTCTGCTAGACCATTGAAGTATTCCTGGCATGGAATCCAGTCGGGCTTTACCGCATTTTCCACCTCCTGACCAGGGTAGTAAAGGCGGAAGAAGGTACCCTGTGACCCCACACACAGATTAATCAGTTGACACGATCAAGCATGATTCCGACCACAAAGTGTCGAGTCTGACTGCAATAGTGGTTCGTTGTAGAAGGAAGTGGTCATTACTCATTACACAGCAGCCTATTATGCTGTGAATGCCATTCATGTGTGTCCTGTCCTGTTTTATTTGATTCAATATATTCAAGATACAATTCGACAAAAGTGCAGAACAGAATTATCAGGATTGCACAAAAGGTCAGAGGACTGTCCAAATAAATAGTTACAGCATAGAACACATTTTTAACTAAAATCACAATAATAATGACATTCGCAACAAAGACCATCATAGATCAGTAAACAAAAGACAAACAAAGGACAATACGTCTGCTTCTATCCACCCCTCCACTAGCACATGCACACACTTCCAATGAATGAATGACTGCTTCTATTCACCCACATGTTCTATCTTGCCCATTAGTCAATTCTTAAAAATGTTCAAAGGCTGTTCTTGTGACCTAACATTTAAAGATGGAGTGCATGATTTTTGCACTTTTTCTGTTTTGTATGTGTCTATGGAGTTAACATTACTCTAATAGACCCCCCAGCTGTGGTTATAATATTCAAATATGTCTTCCCTGTGTATTTCTGGTTTCTTCCTGAAAGCTTCCATGGCATTCCATCTTTAACCACTTTTACCTTATTTCGCTCACAAGGCATCAGACTGTGCTTGTAGAAAAGGAGAAAAGCTTGAAGATTGTACATTACCCGAACGGTGGGGTCCGTCATGAGGTCGGTGCATCCTACAGTGTAGGATCCTTTGCCTGCCGGGATCCCTCGATGGTTACAGGAGTTTCCCATGGCAAAGAATCCGTACGTATACCTCCTCTTCTCTAAAAGTAAAACAAATGAACAGACACTTTAATTGCTATTCAAAGGGCATGTTCAAATCTGACAGATTATGTGTCACCACAGGACCTGACATCTTCAATTCATACAACAATGGATATGGTGCCTGCCAATGACCAATTCCCGGCAACTACACTTTAACCCTAGTGATAAGGCCTGAGGCTGATTACAAATGCCTTCTGAATCAGTACTTCTCAAAACTTTCTTTTGTACAAGCTTGCAGTGCAGCAAAAGTGACACGCTGTCAGCTTGTACTAAATCATGTTCTAAAGTCTAAAATGACACAGATGCTTTCCTGGTTTTGATCAATTGATTAATGATTAATGATCAATGGTGATTATTACTCACATGATATTTTACATAGCAACATACCGGTAGGCCAGTACTATTTGAACAACTGTATTCAATTGGGGGAACACATTGGCGAAACAGTCAAACAAACTTTGCTTTGAATTATGAATGGTACTGAAAAGACCAATGTCAGATTTTAGTGTGGTGACTGTCAGTCAGTCAACATTTAGCAACACTAACTTCTCTTTTTCTTTGACCATTTTGACAACTGACAATGTTTACTAGAGTTGTTTTTGTTACCATTGCTGTACACACAATTGGTTATTAGCCTGCTGTAGATACTGAATACTATTTGTATACTACTGTATTATTACCATGCATTAGGCAGCCTTCTTCCTGTGATGGCACAAGAGAACATGATCGCATGCATTCTCTTTTTAAATGATAAAGTTAAAAAATAAAAAATAATGAATAAAAATAAATCTAAAGGTGATGGAAACGTTCCCATCACGTAGTCCTCTCTTCTCTCGATGCTGTGTCTATACTACTCTATATCCCCTTCCCTTCATAGACCATTAAAGTATCCAGTGACCAGGCATAGGCGACAGGTTGTTTTACAGTCAATGGATGCTGTTATTCGAAATGTAAAAAATAAAACATAGCTTGAGAGAATAACTGTAGGCCTACTGTAGATCTTCACCTGGCTTCACTGTCACAGAACAACCATTCTGACAGGGCAGCCATCATAGCTGTTAAAACTGAAACTCCATGTATTTTGGCAGGGAATCAAATTAGATATAAGTAGTACAATCACTACAATGAACTATGAATCCACACACTGTAACTGTACCTGTCTTGGACCACTGGTAAATCTTCTTGGTTAACAACTGTACGAGTCCCCCATTAGAAAACATGGACCTCGATCGACCCCAGGCTAACACGCTTATCTTCACTGAAACAGACAGGATCACAAGCCCGTGCCTCCCGGAGGGAGGTACCTCAAACAAGGTACTACTGGGTGGTGTTGACGCTATAACTGCGTGTCACTTGCGCAACATTGGCTACGATTGCCATCATTGCCATGGCATATGGGACCGACTGGAGAAAAGGGAGTGTACTACTGGCACATAGAGCACAGTTTGACACATCAAAGCTCACATAAATAGCCTCTGTACTCAAGCTTTTATTTTCTAAAGCGCACACCACCGTCAAGTTAAGTCAAAATAAATTAAACTTACACTTCCGGTTGGTGGACTTTCAAAACAAGACATTTCCTTTATGACCCCAATTCAATTTCAATTCAATTATAAAATGAGCTTTACTGGCATGAGAAAACCAACGTTTACATTGCCAAAGAAAGTGTCACAATACAATAAAAAGCGGTTGGAAAAAATGGGGAAAGTATATACAGTTGGAGGGGGTACAGCATTTTGTAAACAAGCTACATTGTATTGCTGTTATAATACATGTTATAACAGGGTATAGCTTTTTTGAAACAAATAGCAGCATTTTCCTTTTAAACTGTGGTTGTCCCCAGCTAGGTTGATTATTAGTCAGGGTGGTGGTCCCCAGGTTGATTCTAAGTCTGGGTGGTGGTCCCCAGGTTGATTCTAAGTCAGGGTGGTGGTCCCCAGGTTGATTCTAAGTCAGGGTGGTGGTCCCTGGTTCACAATTAGTTGAAAGCCCATGCTCTAAAAGACACAATAGTGACAATACAGTAAAACATATAACAAAAACAGCAGCAGCAACAACAACAACAACAACAACAACAACAACAACAACAGACATAGGCCTACGTATACATTATCACAAGATACAGATTTTTTTTCTTTCTTTGCAGTCACTTTAGGACTTTGGGTATTCAACTTCAGTTCAGAGGAGCCTTATTGGCGTGAGAAAACCAAGCAAGTGTCACTCAAAATATAGCCTATAAAACAGTTGAAAATGGTGAAAGTAGGATATATACAGTTGGAGGAGGTACAGCATTAAAGATGTGCTATGTCACATACATGTTATATACAGTACTATATGCCTGACAGTTGACAGTTTCTTGGAGAGTTTGTGGCCAGTGAGTGTTGTAACCACAGGTCTGATTGTAACGTCCTGTGTCGAGTCTTGAGTGTTGTTACAACATTGTAGTACATCTGTTTTTGGCTATATAAGTGTATATTTGTGCAATTGAAAATGGTGGATCCTAAACAAGCTAGTGTAATGCAGTTAATAGTTCTTGTATGGAGTTGTGCTTGAAATGTACTGTAATTCTGCAAACTGTTAATAAATACATCAATCAATCAATCAATCAATCAATCAATCAATCAATCAATCAATCAATCAATCAATCAATCAATCAATCAATCAATCAATCAGATTGTTTACACATTGAGCGAGTGACACCACTAACTAGTAGAGAGTTGATGTATGAATTAATGTCTGACAGTCACGTACATTGATAACAATCGTCAAATCACGACAAGGAGGTAGGGTTGGATTTAGAGGCATTTTTTTGTTATTATTGGTGATTGATTATTTATTGATTATTTGTTGCTGTTATTGGCCTCGTGGGTCTTCTGCCCTCCTCCCCCCATGACACAAGTAAATTTGTGTCTTCAAACCATGTGACTTATTGGAAATACATTGCAAGCTGTGTCTTCAGTGTGTGTGATACAGCCCCTAAGTTGACTTGGAGGTACTTGACTGTATGACATCATGGTATAGGTACTCAGTGAGCCACCCCATTTAAGTTTTTCATATATTTTTTTCTGTTTTGTTTTCATTCTCTTGATTCACATGGATTTAAAATATCCAGCACCATACTATGGTTGTGTGATTTATTCGTATGTATTTTATTTATTTATTATTTTTTTGTCAATGTGACCAGATTTGACTGAGGGGCTGCAATCGCGCAGCCTCCAGCTTTTCATCAAAGGAGAAAAACTGAATTTATTTACTTTTTATAACGAGTTAACATAACAGCACAGGCAAGACTCTCCACATACTAGAGCATGTCTGGAATAAATGTCAGAGCTGAAATTGACATGTAAATATGAAATAAATGCAGCTAGGTGTAGATGTCAGAAGTGAACCTTTGAAGCCTGTTTTCTCATCTCGGTGTTTTCTGCAAACCATATCTCCAAAACTGGTGGGTCAAACTGAACAACCAATATGCCAATTTGAAGCTATGATTCCCTGCTTTCATAATATGACATGACAAAAAGTCAAGACAAAAATTAAAACAAATCCAATGGCAGCCCCTCCGTCAAATCTGGTCACATATTATTGGCAATTTATTTGAAGATTATTGATCCATTTACTGCCCTCCCCTCAGACGCAGCACAAGGTGAAGTGTGGACTCCTTCTGGATGTTGTAGTCAGACAGAGTGCGACCGTCTTCCAGCTGCTTGCCAGCAAAGATCAGTCTCTGCTGGTCAGGAGGGATGCCTTCTTTGTCCTGGATTTTGGCCTTGACGTTCTCAATGTTATCACTTGGTTCAACTTCCAGGGTGATGGTCTTGCCGGTCAAAGTCTTGACAAAGATCTGCATGCCTCCCCTCAGACGCAGCACAAGATGGAGGGTAGATTCTTTCTGGATGTTGTAGTCAGAAAGGGTGCGTCCATCTTCCAATTGTTTGCCCGCAAAGATCAGCCTCTGCTGGTCAGGAGGGATGCCTTCTTTGTCCTGGATTTTGGCCTTGACGTTCTCAATGTTATCACTTGGTTCAACTTCCAAGGTGATGGTCTTGCCGGTCAAAGTCTTGACAAAGATCTGCATGCCTCCCCTCAGACGCAGCACAAGATGGAGGGTAGATTCTTTCTGGATGTTGTAGTCAGAAAGGGTGCGGCCATCTTCCAATTGCTTTCCAGCAAAGATCAGTCTCTGCTGGTCAGGGGGGATGCCTTCCTTATCTTGTATCTTCGCCTTAACATTTTCAATGTTATCACTTGGTTCAACCTCCAGGGTGATGGTCTTGCCGGTCAAAGTCTTGACAAAGATCTGCATCCCTCCCCTCAGACGCAGCACAAGAT
>OOFJ01109777.1:5434-15847 GCA_900323375.1 Benthosema glaciale
GAAAGAATTACATTCCCATATTAATTATGGATTATTTCAATAATCAATTAAATCGATTAGTTCCATTAACCGTTTCACACCGCCTTTGTTATTGTTCCTCTGTGAGCGTGACGGATGCAGAGATGAGCTGTACAACGTTCTAGTTATTTAAGGCTACAGTCCACACGCTTCATGGCCTCTCCCGATGCGAGAGAGCTCGTTTTGCGATGGTCAACACCAGAGGTTCCAACCAGTAGGCCTCTGGTCAAGCATAATAGGTTTTTTTAAGTGGTTAAAAAAAAGCGGTTTATCCGCACTCACAAAATAGGTTTCACAGCTTCTTTTTAATTCGTCACAGCAGCAATCAGAAATAGACGCGTGTCGTGCTGAAGGAGATGTACTGTACCACAAAAAATAGGTTAAAATTATATTTCGATTAAAAATACGTTCCAAATTGTGATGGAGAATGAAGACGAGGGTGATATCCAGCAGCTGAGCAAATTTAAAGGTGTTTGAAGCAACTGCCAAGTTTCATAAAATCACAATTTATTAATTCTGATCCATTGTGCAGCCCCGGTTTAAACGCACTGCTCTGTAACTTGAGAGGGTCACGGTGGGGTCACCTGCTCACATCAGAAAAATCGGAGTAATGGGTCAACGGTCAAATCAGGACATTTACTGTTCTGTTCTGGTCTAATCCAACTGGCCCCCTGATTGGTTAAGAAGCCAGCCCCTGGGTCGACGAGTGAGTGTTTGAACCATGACAACAACAACAACAAAAATCACAAATTCAAAACAAAACAAAAAGACAAAGAGAAAAAGTGGAATCAGTCAACCAATCAGCTGTGAGACTGGCAGGGTTGTGTGGGAGGGTTAATGGTCAGTCTGTGCGGGTAGAAGGGTGGGAGGATTATGGAAAAAGGTGGCGTCAAAAGCTCTGGGGGAGTGGTCTCGGTACGGCCAATGCCGACAGGTCCTACAAACAAACAAAAGAAACACACGCATACAATCACACACACACACGCGCACGCATACTCTCTCAAACACTCACACACACACACACACACACACACACACACACACAGTATAGTTTCACATGATTCCGTTGGTGAGGTATTGGAAGCCGTCGTATAGTTTGGTTGTGATGGAGCGCATGGATCCGTCCACCAGCTGATCCACCAGCACCTGGAGTTGCTCTTCCGTCAGACTCATGTGGAAGCGCTCCTTTAAGGCACGCATGGTGCTACTGCCGTGGAAGCAGGGGAGCTGGGAGCCTGACCAAACACATTCACACACACACACAAAGTGCACGTTAACGGGGCTATGCAACAACATTCATTTTAAGCAGCTACCTAGCATATTAATACCGTAGTAAGATTCAATTTATTGTGCCTTTAATGTTTCTATGAATATTTTATGCAGTCGTGGTGTCACCATCCCTGCTAATTCCTGTTAGTTCAGAAACCTGCCTACCAATGCATCTGTTCAAAACCTGAGAATTGTCACTATCACATCCCCAGTTATTAAACTAACAATTACATGTATTGCATGTACTGTGTATACTGTTATTAGCCTACCAAGTACCAATACATATACACTGTATTTATCACTTCACCCAGCGTTTAAACTGTATAATACCCGCTCACCAAGAGAGCACACACGGCATTCCCTTTTTTCTCTTTCCACAAATTGTATGTTCTGGTTTGGATGTAGGAAGGAGTTATTTTTCTGAACCATAGTTTCAGCTCACCCTCGACTCCTATTTTTATATTCATTGTTTCTACAATAATTGGCCTTAGTGCCAGTCTAATATTTTTCTACTAGACTCCGTTGTATCCTCATTCCTGACGAAGGCACGTAAATAAATGTGACTGGAAGCTTAAGAAAACAGTGTGCGGACATCATACAGTACCTTCTTTCTGCTTTGGATCATGTAGCTCAGAATTGCTAGTTTAGTACATACATGGGCAACTAGTGGCCCGGGGGCCACATGCGGCCCCCACCTTCACTTAATGTGGCCCTCAGGTGAATATCAGAATACTGATATATGATTTAAAATATCTATAAATAATAATTATCAAATAATAATGATCAAATAATAGCAAAAATAGCTGATCTACAAGCTCAAAACGTGTTGCACTGCGACACGTTTGAGCTTTTTTTGAGTGTTCTGAGCGGTCCCCAACGGGCACCGCTGTAGAGGCCCCACGGTGCAATTATGTTTTGTAAAGAACTTTTTCACACTCAGTTAAAAAATACTTTAAAATACAGTGGAGTTTAACGAAGCAAAACGTTTCAGTCATATATTATAAACCATCCTCAAGCATCATTAAAATGCCGTAGGCATATTTCAATGGATGTAAATATATGAGGGACAAATACTGTATACCGAAATACTGAAGACCGAATTATTATGTTACTGTTACCTTGTTGCATGATCTCTACCAACCCGATGACCCTGTCCATATGTTTTCTAGCTGCTATGAGTCCTTGCAGCATCAACATCTTATAGTAGTTAAACATGTCTCCATCCTGCCCCCCCATCACCTGCAACACAGCAGCACAACACAACATGGTCTTAAACATGTACCCTATCACGTGCAAAATAACACACAATATGGTCTTAAACATGTCCCATATCACTTGCAAAATAACACACAATATGGTCTTAAACATGTCCCATATCACCTGCAAAATAACACACAATATGGTCTTAAACATGTCCCATATCGCCTGCAAGATAACACACAATATGGTCTTAAACATGTCCCATATCGCCTGCAAGATAACACACAATATGGTCTTATAGTAGTCAAACATGTCTCAATCCTGTCCCGCATCACCTGAAAAACACACAAAATGGTCTTAGAAATAATAATATATATATAATATATATATAAGTATATATATTAGGGATGTCCCGATACTGTATAGGTATCGGAAAAGTATCGATATCGGCGCATTTTGGTCATATCGGATTATATCGGTATCGGCAAATATGCCTGTCTAACCACAGATCCGACATAGTGGTAAGGGGTTGACACGATGGCAGGTAAATAAAATGTTGGGGCATGCAGAGTTTGCTTTCGAATTGCCCAAACTGCAAGTGCACATTTGAGTGAGTAGTCTGCTATTAATAACACAAGATAAAACAAGTAATTAGATTTTTTTATTATCACAAATAATAGTCTTTGGTATCGGTATTCAGTATCGGTATCGGCTAACACAGAAATTGTGGTATCGGGATCGGATCGGAAATGAAAAAAGTGGATTGGGACATCCCTAATATATATATATATAAGTCTAGAGAAACTCACGTCCACAAACTCTGTGGTTAATTTGAAGGCCGACGTCTCGAACCCGAGGTTCCGAGGAGAACTGGACAGAATGAAGCCAAAGTCTATATGGATGATGTGTCCCTCAGCGTCCAATAGGATGTTCCCATTATGCCTGACACACACAGGGAGGGGGGGGCATAGAAATAGACAGAACATTGAAATGCAGTTCACAACAACTAGTATTATTATTATTACCAATATTAGTGTCTCAAATAGTAACAGATCAGATAGATCTATCTAGATCGATAGGGATGGGACAATATGAAAATTGTGATTAACAATATTATTGTGATAACTTAAAATGGCACTTTTCTTAAAACCACTTGAACGCCCAGGATCTCTGGGAACGATTGCCCAAACATTTTGGAGTGAAATGCGCTCTTCACAGGACCGTTTTTATCAAGTATAGCGCAGGTTTAAGTGGTACTGAATTTGCAACTGTATGACATACACGATTAATATAAATCTCCACAATGTGATTATTCTGAATGTTTTTTTATCACGATAAACGATAACGATTATCATCCTATCCCTATCAGACAGACAGACAGACAGACAGGTACCTGTCCTTGACTTGCAGCAGGTAGCAGATCAGACTGTAACCCGCACAGCTTTGGACAAAGTTCCTCTGAGCACACAGGAAGTTCTCTGTGGTGTGCGAGCCGTGCTCCTGCAGGAAGTAATCCAACATTGACATCTGACTCTGTTTCTTCACCTGCAATTGGACCAATAAACCACACTGTTAATGTGTGTGTTGTGTTCCACATCCCACCCCCATCGCCTCATATCAATGCCCACATTGCACAAAAGTGTGTGGTTCCAAAATCGGACTTTTCCCGTCATCCGAGAACGCACAAAAAGGACCCCCCCAGGAGGACCATCATACTCAACGCCGAGTGATCGCTGATGATGGTGTGTGTGTGTGTGTGTGTGTGTGTGTGTGTGTGTGTGTGTGTGTGTGTGCGTTTAGTGCGTGTTTGGTCACCTGGTGTATAGAAACAGCGTTGACTACAGGTTCTATCATCCCACTGTCTGATGACAGCACCAGGATCTTATAAGGTTTAATCCACAGAGGAAGTCTCTCCTGCTGCCAGATGCTCTGAGAGAGAAAAACACACACATTATCATTACCTTCAGGGATAATACAACTAGGGATGGAGCTTGATAACCGATAATTCCGAAAACAAGCTTATTGAGTACCCGTTATCAATAAGCTTTGGGCTTATCAAGCCTGTTATCGAGCATAGCTGCCCATGACGTCACGTTTAAACAATCAAGACAAGAGGTGATCAAGAAATAAATCTAATAATCCATGCTGGCACAAACATGTTGGTCTAAAAGTGTATTGATACCTGCCAACAGTTTCTTTGATATTTTATAGATAAAAAGGTCAATTGCCTGTCTGTTAGAAAAGTAGTGTATTTGAAGGCCCTAGTAAAAGATACTGGTTTTTCCACAAAATATTAGAAAATGCTTGATAGTGGGCTCGATAAGGACCCGGCTCGATAAGCCTGCTCGATAAGGTGATCGTTATCAATTTGAACCTAACGAGTTCCATCCCTAAATACAACATACAGTATCTCATCTCATATTCACATGGATTTAGCCATATTAACACCTTAATGGAAAACACAAACACAAACCGATTTGCCAAAAATAACACATCTACAAGATCACAACACGTTGCGTTGCAACACGCTGTGAGGTTGTAGATTGGCTATTTTTGGCACACACCCCCCTCCCCCTAAAATACTGTCCGCCCCTAATCAGTGGTGTGAGGCTAGGACTGTACCTGTAGCTGTTGTAGGACCTGATAGGCCAGAAGTTCCTGCCTGAGGTCATCTCCACATTTCACAATAACAGAGAGCAGCCTCCAGTTTGGCATGTGACCGTATGGAGAACCTTCTCTGATTCGCCTGAAAACACACAAATACAACTATTAGTACAATACTCTACTGTACAATACTACACTTTACTGTACAATACTATACAATACTACTACGGATATCAGGGCGGAGGTGAGTCCGCTACACACTGCAGAGCTCCTCCAGACCCTGATGGAGGGTGTGGAAGGCAGCGATTTAAGAGTCCCGAGTTGGCGTTGGCTTGTCGGCACTCTCGCATCGCCATACTAATACTATTACACCCAAACACAACTACTAGTGGTTTGAGCCGACTGACACTGGCATCCTTAGGCTTGAATTATACTTGGCTACGTTGTAGATCTGCTATTTTAACTTTGTACTACACAAACCTTAAAATGCCATTGATATATGTTGATCATTACTGTCATTACCAATACTAATGCTATTTCAACATGTATCAAGGGATTGCTTTAAATATATGTTGAAAAAAAGAAAATCAATAAACATTATTTAACATTAAAATGCCATTGACAATGAATGGACAATTTTCAGTGTTTGTGGTAACACAAACAGTGAGGATGAAGGTGAAGACACAAATTGTAATTGGCATAAAGCTCACCACTTGTAGTGGGGTGCCTGAGGGGGTATTGTATTGCTACTGGAGGAAAGGTCATAAGGTCACCAAAATCAGTAGGGTTGATGCAACAATATGATAACTGGTTTAGTCTTCCATCCGGTTGGAGCTTTTAGGTCCATTCATGTGATTAATAAAAGCTTCCTGGGGTTATCATCACCTCATTTTCTCCTCCCAGGGCTCTTTGAGGGCCACAGCTGAGGGGTCCTCAGGGTCTCTCTTAAAGGACGTAGGAGGATGTGCCAACTGTTCTGATAGACGCCGCCTGAAACGCAGACAAACACACACACATATATTTCGTTGTTGTTGCCAAGATTGACTTTGTTGATTAGTCTAGAACACACAGACAGACTTCATTTTTGTAGGCGCTCCCTAAGAGCCACCATGGTGTACAAAAAAATAAAAAAGGAAATTGTGAAACATATTCAGGGACTGCAAAAGCAATGTGGTGCTGGTCTGTGTAGCTACATTACAGCCAAGCAGACGCTCTTCTAGATGGCTTGTTGTGATGCCACCCACTGACCAGCTGCCTATCAGTTCAATCCAAATGATGTTTTCAAATCATCATGGCTTGTGAAGTGAGCCTGTTTAGCCAGTAGATGGTGCTAATGCCCTATTTAACTACAACAGTACATACAGCATCACTGTCATGACACCTACTGTACTATTATAGCTGGTAAAATAACAACACTAGGGCAGTGGTTCCCAAAGTGGGTTATGGGGACTCCCGGGCTTCCTCTGATGGCCTTGAAATTAAAACCACTGCACTAGGGAAAAGAGTGCATTACAGTGCAGTATAACTTGTATAAAGTGGAAGGGACATGTTGTCCAGCCCACCCAGAAATTTAGCAACACTCAATAGACTAAAGCTGGTGGTCAGCCAATGGCTGACTTTTGCACCCTTTTTATGATAAATGTCTTATAAATAAATAAATAAATCAAAGTTATAGAAATAAATTGAGCGATTTGAACTGAAGACGATGATGATGTTGGCCAGTTAAGTCCTTGCAGGACTGCAGGTGTGTGTGCGTGTGTAGGTGAACATCATGTACCTGATATCTCCCGCTGCGATGAAGACAGGCTCTTTGTTCTCCAGACTGGTGATGCTGTCCACTGAAAACTGACTGATGTTATCACAGCTGTTCGTGTGAATCTCTGGGAGCTATGGAAACACACACACACACGGTTACATACAAAACATAATGTAATGTAACGTAATGCAACAATTGCAGTTAATTGATTATAAAACGAAAATCTAAATAGTAAGATTTACAGTAGATTTTAAACAGTGAAAATGGCAGTTGTACAAGCTCATAACGAGCTACGTGGAACACATTGTGAGCTTCTAGTAGAGCACTATTTTCACTATTGTGTGACGATGTTGTAGGTTAATCATAATAATCGATTTAGTCGAGTATTTTAAAACAAACATTATTTTTTGTGTCAATTCATTGTCAAATCAAATAAATTATGAAACAAAATGTGCTTCTCCATTATTCAATTAATAAAAAATACGAATCGGTAGAATAATAGAAAACGATAGTTGCTAACTGTATATGCTCAGATTTGACTGACTGACATTGGCTGACATTGCGGTCAATCTAAACAGTGACAGGATGAAGTCAGGAGGCCCACCTCCACCTGCAGGTCTGCGATGTCGTCTACGCTCCAGGCCTCGTCGTCGTTGTCGTAGTTTGGAACCGTGGAGAAGCTTCCTGTCCGCTGCTCCGCCGTCAGGAAACAGTCGGGGAGGTTCTCCACCGAACGAGTGGAACGGATCCGGTTCTCTGGGATCCGCACCGGAACGTTGGACGTCTCAAAGCTGTCACACTCCAAAACCTCCACGTAGATTAGATACGGAGCCTGGACACACGCACGCGCACACACACACACACAGACACAGACACACACACACACACACACACACACAAAGAGAGACCGAGAGAGGGAGAGAGCTAAACTGTGAATAGGTCGTTAACTCCAAAGCATGCAAAGCATGTATTCTGCACCAACTACATGAACCTTGACCCTCTGACCCTAACCGTGACCTCTAATATTGACCCCTGACTAACTTTGACCCAAAAACAAAGTGTCGCAAGCTATATTCTATGAAAGCTTTCCCCGCAATACAGATACCGGGGGTTCCATTTAGACCTGAGGACGATTGTACAAATGCCTTCTAAATCCTGAGTTTCCTGAAAAACCTCATGTTTCTAGGTCAGTTGTGCTCAATATGATTGGTAATTGGCCAAAGACCACCATCTGAAAATATGTTGTTCCAGAGACACCCCAGAAGCAAAGATTTGAGTTAAAAACTTTCACCCTGAAGTAATATATTCAAAGATTTCCGCTACATTTTCATGATTTTTCAAAAATAGCAGATCTACAAGCTAGCTGAAGCATAACATAATGGTTAAAACACCAACAGGGGTTCCAGCCCAGAATGGGTTAAGTGGATAAGTGAACATTCTGCGTACCTCTTCTCAGTACACAATGATGTACAGTAAAGCATCACCTTGTCTTTGGAGTTGAGGACCACCGCCTGCGTGTGAGGGACCCGCACCACGTGGTGCTGGAAGGCGGCGGTCGGCAGCCACACGCGGCCCGGCAGCTTGTGGTTGAGCAGCGACAGCTCCGAGACCAGCCTCTGGGTCTTCTGCTCTTTAGTGGGCAGCACGGCCAGGCGCTTCCCGATGCCCATCAGCGACTTGATGAACTCTCTCTGAGGAGCGAGACGCACAGGCTGACAGGTGGAGAGAGAGAGAGAGATGGAGAATAGGAGAGACATGAAGACAGTGAGACAGGATGAGGAGAGAGGTGACACGGGGTTAATGCTCTGTCGCACGACCGGGGTCGTGTGCCAAAAATAGCCGCTCTACAAGCTCACGACTAGGGTTGAGGATTCTGAACCTGGTGGAACCGGGTGCAACATCGAGCTACCGGGAATCGGTTCCATCACATTTGGAACCGTTTCCGGAAGCGGTTCTGTCAAATTGTCAGCGCTGGTATGTGGATTTCACTGGTACTGGCTATACATTTACACTACCAATGTTTCTCAAATGTTTTAATTACAAGGGAGATGTTCAAATTTGGTTCCATTTGTACACTCTCAGAGTTACAGCCCTGTAAGCGTTAGGAACCCACTATAAGAATCGTTACATGGAACCAGACCAGTACGGAATCAGACCACTACGAGAGAACCGTTAAGGAAATGGAGTCATTCAAATCCTAAAGGATCCCAAACTCTACTCATGACGTGTTGCACTGCGAGCTTGTAGATCGTCTATTTCTGGTTCATGTGACAAAGTAGAAATCAAGCTTCTGAGAAGAGAGACATTTCAGCTTGATGCAAATGCATCCCATTTGCTGAATCACAGTAAAGCAACAAAGTGGACACATGAGAACCATTTTTGGACACAAATCATCATCACCATCCACAAAGCGGACATTTTATTTTTCTTCTACCCTGAAATCAGGTCAGGAGGAAGTTCAGCCTTGTAGAGTCCCAAAACCTACAACAACTGATTGGTACAAACTACAAGCATGAAAACAACAGGACATGTTACACAACTTTTTTTAACTAAATTAAAACACATTCAGTCCGTGAACATGTACCACAGTATGACTTGTTTACTGCCGAATGCAGATCATAAGTTAAAGCAATTTGTTTTAAATAAAAAGGTGCCACATGTTCATAGCATGGCTTTAACTACTGGTTATTTGATCAGAGTTTTGGTTATTATTAGCCACTTAAATGGGTTTACAGTCTGTTACTGTCCGTGTACATGTTCAGGGGCCACACCCATCCGATGACAACAACCGCACCACTGTAGCCAACGACGACGGCCAACCATATCCCAGAATTCATCAGGACAGAGAAGGTGGGTGAACTTACGGGACCAGTCTCACTATCTGACCCCTGACTGTCAGAGCTGGAGTCCTGAAAGGTCGGAGGTCAAGAACAAGACATCATCATTTGCTGCGATGAAGACTTTCCATCCAGTCCAGACTGCATGGAAAGTAATATTTGTGTGTGCGCGTGCGTACATACGTGCTTGCCCATGTTTTAACCCCGTAGGTGTAGGAATTGGAATGTGATCTGACCGAGAACCTTTTGTGTATCAATATATTTTTTTATCAGTTTAAAAGTTTAAATGATATGGATCATCATTCTGTGACATTCAATATATTTCAATTATTATTTTGACATTATTTATGCCACACGCGGGCTGGAAGATCAGTGCTTGTAAGTTGTGGTTGGTGTAGTTGTCTTGTTGTTGTTGTCATTTAATGCCCTACTTGATCATACCGCCGTGTCACCCAAAAGCATCAAAAGCAGTAGAACAATGAGGAGCTTGCAGATCTGCTACGTTTGAATTTGATCCTGAAAATAAACCGTTTTTAAACGTGTGAGGGTTTTCACCCGACAGAGAGACCGATCGATATATACCTCGTCCTGGCTGTTCTCCACCTTGGGGTTGCTGGCGGTCCTCTTCAGGTTGCTGCTGAGGCTGATGGAGACGGTGGCGTCCGACTTGGAGCGCTGGTGCGTGCGTTTGGTCGGAGACAGGCTGTGCTCCGCCCCCCCGCTGGCGGC
>OOFJ01109787.1:0-11045 GCA_900323375.1 Benthosema glaciale
TATCGAATTAACAGCGCGGGGTAGGCTAATTACTTAACGATTAAGTCCGTTTGCGTCACTGTTATCTGAAATCTTTCTTATAATTAGTTGAAGTAGGCTTGTGATCTAGTCGATTTTCTTTCCTACAGTTTTAATTAGGCCAAGTTTAAATTGACTGTGTAAACACTGCAGCCTATATTTATTTATGAGGGGCATTTTATAAATTCAGGATTATCAGGCGCTGACATAATTTCAGTTTCCCTATATATACTGCCCCAAGCTAAATGGATAAATGTGTTTTAATAATGAGTGAAGTTAGCAGGTATATGAGGTGGACTGTATATCTTGTGGTTATAGGCTACTTCTGTCAATAAACTGGTGGTTGTCTATAATCAGTTGAATATCAAAATACCAATATGTGTACACATTTGTTCTTTAATTATGACGAAAATGTGTTGTCATCATGATGGAGGTTTACACTCATGTGAACTTGAACGTGTGGTGTTTTGGTTAGCAGGCACATTGCACTGACAGGTTTACAAACAGGCTATCAAGTGCAGGCTACAGAGTGCAAAGGACAGTTACAGCTGCTCAAACAAATCATTGATATGATACACAATTAAAATGAAATAGCCTAACGTTTATTTGCAAAGGTCAGATTGTCAAATGGCCTATTGTGATGTTTCATATAATGTATGAATTAAGTAGCACGCCACGTAGCCTATGAACCCTAATGTTAAACAAATTCAGACATTCTTTGTTTTGTTTCCTTTGAATTTCACTTATAGGCTACTTATCTTTTAGGCGTGTGACGGTGTCTTTGTGTTAAGACATAATAATGGAGTTATGATCATATTACATTGCATCTTTGCATCTTGCAATCTTTATTGTAAGACATACTGGACTTCATCTCTTTCCACTCATTATTTGCTTTGGTGCATATTGGTGAAACTAAATAAACAAACAAATAGCATGTGGAATTATAGCATGTATAGTCATTTGACTAGCCGTATAGGCTAATATTATCATATTCAATTCAAGCAAATTGTCAGAAACTATTCTATGTAGCACTAGCAGTTTACTCATGGGTGACACATTGCACTGATTTTGCAATGTGTAAAGCTATTTTGTGACAAATCACAAGTAATGTTTGTGATGATCAGTCCTGCAAGTATGGTCAGAATACTCAGATCCAGACCCTGTTGTTGTTGTTGTTGTTGTTGTCGCCTCTTTCTATGACATCATATAGGCTCAAGCCTGGCCCATTTAAAGTCACACCCACCAATATCCATGAACTAGACATGGGTCAGCAGCAGCATAGCCAAGATCATAATTATGTTTATTTGATAATGATATTCATAATTGTCTTGATTAAACCTGTACTTCATTACATGAAAAAGGATTGTTTAACAAAATCTTAATAATACAGAGATGTTGAAATTATGAATAGGCTTGCAGGTGCTTAGCAACAAGTAAACGGAACATCAGATCCCTAGTGTGTGTCATACACAAAGGTGCCTTGTTTATGATTGTGTTAGCAAGCATGTCTAGATGCATGTTCAAACATTAATTGTTAATGAAAGACAACATCAACAGATATGCTACAGTCTTAGAGACCACATTTCTACTAGAGGCAATCCCTTGACTTACTTGACTTATGCTCCTATAGGGCCGCAATCACATCCTGCCATCAAACTCTGTTTTGGGCACTTTTCTTCAAGCAATCCCTGTAATTGTGTTCATGAGCTTCATGCTGGTAGGCTACTGCTGGTCAATCAGTACGTGTCCTGCCTGACACCAGGACTAATATTTATCAGTGGAAGAGTAGGGAGGCGTGCACCTTCAACCACTGCAGAGATGCAGTCTCTACTGGCATTATTTATTCGGCATTTGAGCCACGAACCATCATTCGATGAAATGTATCCTCTCAGACCCAAAATTTAGAATATTTTGATATTGTTGGATAAGATTCTGTCCACAATTTCATGCTGTGTGGTGCCATTAGGAGAGAGAACAGGCAAATGTTGATCAAAATAACAATTCTTCTACATTCTCTAATATGTACAGTACTTGTAAATTAAGTAATACAGACCTTTAATTCAAGCGTAAAAATGCAACCAAATGGACCTGCAAGCTAGTCTATTAACTATTTTTGGTTTCATTTTACACTCTCAAGAGTTAAAGATCTATCTATTTGGTTAACAACTACATCCTTTATCTGGGGACCACCTGGGACCTCCTCAAGGACCACTGGTGTCCCTGGATCACTGGTTTAAAATCACTGCTATATAGTAGGCTATTAATAACATACTCTTACTCTACCATACAAATTGGTTAAGAATGATTAAGAATGATGTTTTATTAATTAAAGTTCTACATAACAGCATTAATTTAATGTCAGAAATAGTTGAGTTGTACATTCATTATCGTTATACGTCTAAATATGAGGTTATATGGACAAGAAGGAAGAACGTAAGGCATGGAAAGTATGCTGGTTGACATAGTATTAGGCTACTCAAGAATACAATTAAAACGTGTCTGCTACTTTGTGATATTAATTTGTCACAGTTCATCTGAAACTCATGTTGTTTGTATTTACATAGTAATGCGCAGATGTGCACGCCACAACATGTTCCCCCAGTAAATGTATGTATCCCCATATGTGCAGGCGGGTGAATAAATCTGATTCACATTCTGACTGGAGTGCAGAGCCGATCTGGAAGTCAGAATGCTGTGTCGCAAATGAGCTGGTCTGAATAATGACCACTGGCTGAGATGCACATGATGTGCATTGTGAGCCACATATCGTGCTGTCGGGTAGAGAGACCTTGTATGACCAAAACCGTTCCTTTTTTATTATTATTTAAACAACATTTTGAAATAGTGAAAATAGCCGATCTATAAGCTCACAACACCATGCACTGTGAGGTGTTGTGAGCTTGTAGATCTGCTATATTTTACAACTTTTGTGCGACAATCTTGTATGGTGAAATAAGGCATAAACTCTTATGAGAGAAATTAACTTATATTTGTTCGTCAGAGCGGCTATTTTGTATTTATCTTTATACATTGGAGATAGAGAGGAAGAAACCCAAGTGGAACGCAGTAGGATGACGCACAAGAGGGATTTGATCCCTCAACAGTATGTGTGGCTCCAGTGGTGAGCAGCTTAACCGCTACATCATCGACAGGCATGAGAAAGCATATCAACATCATTCAAAATGTAACCTTATACCACCTGTGAACAGACAATGGGCCTCATGCACCAACCGTTCTTAAGAAGTTCTTAAGAGGAAATCTGTTCTTAGAGCCACTAAGGACATTTTTAAGAAGGTTTTCTTAGCTGTGATTTGTTCGTAGGTAAGAACAGAATCTACGCACACTGTGGAGCACTCTTAGGGTGCCTTTTTTGTTCTTAAAACGCAAGACCACTTTTTGGGGTTTTTTTTTGTGTAGTTACCTTGCCATGATGTAATTCCAAATGTGGACCAGAAATGAAATGTTCCAGTGATTAGAAATTGATAGTTCAAAATATACTCCTTACATTGTACACTAAAACGGCTCTCAAAGTCACTCTTTTAGTACGTAAACAAACACAAGCAAAGTTGATTCAGACACTATAGAGTGTCTGTTGATTTGTCCATTTTATTAGAAAGAAAACCCGGACTATATCTGTAAGAAGGTGTCAAGGGTTGATTTCACCCCAACACCAATCTGCAAATTGTAAAATCAATAGGAAGTTAACAAAAAAAAGTGGTCTTGCCCTTTAAGTGCAATCTGAAAACAAAAAGGGAAAACAGCGCCCTCTGCAAGATGCTCAAAGCGTGGTCTGGGCACCTCAAGGGGTCCTTGAGGACGTTCCAGGCAGTCCACAGAAAAATATGTGCTGCAATCACACACAGGTGTGACTGCAGGCAACAGGCAACGCCACGGAGGCATGCAAAACAACACCCACCTGGGTAAAACACAGGTAGGAAAGGGAATTCCCAATGCCTTATATGGGGATTGGTGGGCAAGTTCCCTATGGTAATTAGGATGCTAATTAGGATAGTTGGGGCGTCTACCTATGACAATTTGAAGGAACTGGCACACCCCTTCAAGTTACGAAGGGGTGTGCCAGACAGCGCGTTGCGTGTTCGAGTCCCGTTCATGATGACCTTTGCTGCATGTCTCTCCCCGTCTCTCTCCCTCTTTCCTGTACGTCTTCACTGTAACTATCATAAAGGCAAAAAATAAAAATAAAAGAAAATTCTGATTCAACTTTGTTGTAGCAAAGAGTAGTTTACAGCCTATAGTCCTTTTTGCGACTGTAGGTTGCATTTACTATTTGTTTATTTGTTTGTTGCGTCACCAATGCCTCCATTTATCACGCCTTGTGACATCATGTGAAATTGTGAAATTCAATGAAAAGGTTACTTTTCAGGATTCCAATAAAAAAAAGCAAAAAATAATTGAGTGTTTCAATTCAAATATAGCAAGAATAGCTTATCTACAAGCTCAAGACGTGTCGCACTGCAACACGTTTTGAGCTTGTAGATCGGCTATTTTAGCTACGACAGTAATATGCACCGCATGTAGCCCTCTGGAGTGAGTCTGGAAATATAGTGGCCCTCTCCGTCGTCTAAGTTGCCCACCCTTGGTTTAACCCATTTTGGACTGAGGCCAATTCTATAAAGGCCTTCTAAATACTGACCTAAGTTTTCTGAAAAACTTCAAATATGTATATAGCAGAATACTGTACATACTGTACAGAACCCCATGAGGGGTTCCCGTCCAGAATGGTTGTAACACCAAAAGGGGTTCCCCGCCCAGAATCGTGCCTCTCAACTGTGCTGTATTAAGAAGATCTGATATGGACATAACAGCGATTGTATTAGGGCAACGTCTGGAAATGCCCATATATCGAGATCCCTGATGTCATCAATATCAAGCCCATATACTGTATGGGAATGTCAATATATGGCCATATTATCGTGACAGTCTCATGATAGGGCGAGGTCGCTTCTCGCCCTCAGGGCGTCTACTGGTAGTTATCTTAGAATAGATTGTGAATTCACCCCACACAAATCTAAAAACTCACGTTGTCGGACACAAAACATAAATGTAAACATGACAATTATAATATAATAACCAGTAAGGCGCCTATGACCTCGCCCTTCAGGGCGAGTCATGCATCCGCCTCATTGATGGCAGACTGCTGGGCGAGCGCTGGCGCTTTGGCATGGTAGCTTGTACAACATCATTTTCTTTCTATTTGTCATGCCAAGTATAGGGCTTAAGGTGTTAAGTAATATGAAAGTATTAGTTGTAATGGTAGTCGTAGTGAGTGACTGCTGCTGCATTGGACACAAACAACAAAACTGTGTGTCATTTTGAATGTAGGAAAATGAGAAACCATGGGTTATTGTTTGTTCGGTTATCTTTGGCTGGAGCCTCATGCTGAGCCTCTCGGTCTGCATCTCCATGATGCCAGTTATTGACCCATTTGAAACCGGCTTCGGGGGGTGGCGTGCTGGTAACTGACCGGATAGCGCGTCGTCCACAAAAAGCATCGTCCCTGGTTCGATTCCAGCCGGAGAGATGCATTGCATGTCAGCTTCCCTACTCTACCCTCATGATTCCTGCCAGTGCTTCTCTAAAGCAAAAACCTTGATTGACAAGTTGATTGGATAATAGTGTTGCCATGTTGTATGGCAGAAGTGTAGTGCAGGTTGTTCCAAAATAGAAAATAAGTAGGCGCCCTGGTGGCTGTTCCTGTCACTCATCACTGTCCTGTGCCAAAGATGCAGAAATGCCAAAAAAGAATCCTAAAAAACAGGGACTTGTGCCTATTTGACCTTTAATTAGAATGCCACCATGAAGCCAACTGGGGCAACATTACACAGAGGGTGGGCTGGAAGTGCGAGCACTGTAACATCATTGTGTATAAACACTCTGGCATGTAGAAATTGAGAAATTCAGGGGAAATATAGGAAACATAGTAGGGAAATCTGTTATTTTCAGTGACTGACAGACACGTCATGTGATGAAGTATATAGATGTATTTATGCTTTGTCCACAAAGTATCATGCTGCGACACAACATATTCAATTGAACATCTATTGTATGTGAATGATGCGATGAAGGGAACTGGGAAAGCTAATTGTAGATATGGAGGAAGGACCCAAAATGAGTAGAACAGTTGCTTTGAGAGCAGAAGAGGCAGAAAGTAAAGAAAGAGGACAACAACACAGGCTTTGCACAAACAAGCAGACTTATGATGAGTGACAGCTGGACTCAGGAGGGTGAATGACATAACACACATTTGAGTAGCAGTGATATAAACCCTGCCCTTATTTGCCTTTAACACTGGTTCTCCACCTCCAATGGACCCCAATGCACTTTGATATGCATTAGGCTTCGCAGTCGCACCCCCACTTGATATGATTATTATCTCTCTGACCCAAAACTGCACTGTCAAATTGTAAATGCTAATTTAACTCAGATAGTGTACAAATGGGACAAGGTTCATAACTCATTTACCCTGATCCCCAGACCCTGTGTTGAGAACTATTGTGTTAACAATATTGTTAGAACACTGTAGCTGTGGCCATAGCCTGTAATAGTGAAGAAATAAACTATTATCTGCTCCAGTCCTCAGTGTTTGTTTGTAAACAACCTACAGCACATATAGTCCAGCTGTTGAAATGTACTATACAACTAAACCTGCCTTCCATTATGAAGAACAGAATCTTAAAAGCTGGTGTACAGGCCATTCACGATTGTCTAACTTAGTGAGGAATTATTTTTGGAGATTAGTATTCCAATGATAAGATTATCACAAAGAGATGATCTAGAGTAGATAGTGAGATTTGTAACCCTGGTGTGGGATCTTCTGTTGAGTGATACAACTGCGGTTTAGAATAACTATTATGTATTAATATTATGTAAGTGGGCACTCCTATGCTTCTAGGGATATGAATGAGATGTGCAGTGGGTAGGTACAATCAGTGGCTCAAATTAATTACAGCACTTGAGTTAAAGTACTTAATTACAGTTTCAATGTACTTTTGCTATATTTTCAACTTGTAATCCACTACATCTCAGAGGCAAATGTGTACTTTTTACTCCAGTACAATTATTTGTATAATTATAATATTTCATCAAATACTGTTTTTTTTTTTGTTAATGTATTTTTATTTTTTTTAAATAGCAGATCTACAAGCTCACAATGCATTACGGTGCGATGTGTTGTAAGATTGCAGATTGGCTATTTTCAAATAGCCCAAGTAAAAAAAGTTGTGATAATGTACTGTATTATATGATAGGACATTCGCTATTTGTACTTTGACTTCAGTAATATGTTGATTGCAGGACATTTATTTGTAACTAAGTATTTTTACACTTTTGGTATTGCTACTACTATTACATCATCTAAGTATGTATTCCATCTCTGGGTAGTGGGCGGGCTGGGTACACTTAGTAAAGATAGTCCTTAAGCCCATATCATTTCTATTACACTCTAGTTATTAAATTAAGGCACATGCTCAAATAGAAGTAGGCCTAGTGTGAAAATCAGGCAAAAACAGCAAAGCTATCGCCGGTTACCACAGCATATGGCCCATATGCTGATGGCAGAGCAACCACTTGTTTAGAACACTGGACAATCATTGCAGAGAGGATTAGATGCTGAGAAGGAATTAGACAATAGACATCAATGTTTTCCTTTTCTTTTTGCCAAGATAACTGTTATTTATGTGACTTGAATCAATATTTTTATAGCAGCATGTTTCTCCAAATGGTTGCCTACTACTAATGCACCTGCTGCTTCCTTCCATCTTCATCTGGCTACGTTTCTCTCTAACAAAGTGCTAAAAAATACTGTTTTCTAGAGAAAACCTGTGTTTCTACTACTATTGTCATGCTTTCTTCTTAACTCCTGCCATCACAATTTGATATGGATTTAAGCTAGTAGTGGAACAATGTCAGAGTTAGGTTACCTAATTTACACAGGTAACCTACAATTTAGCCGACACTTATCCTCAGCGACATACAAGCACCATGGACCTTTGTCAACCAACAGTGTGCTAATACTACAAATGATATGGTGCAAGGTAACCAGGAACAAGGACCCACCGCAGACTATCGCCTTTTTTGATTTTAATTTGATTTGGCAAAAGTAGTACCTATAATTCCTGGTATGGGAAAACACTCTTCTAGACTACCGACTGGTCAGAGAGAGTCATGACTAGCATTGTGTCGTCATGATGGACTCCCCAATACGGCATTAGCCATTGTCATTAAATGCTGTCCATAATGACATTTAATGCATATGCACAGCATGGGGTCAACGAAAGAGTTCCATCTGTCGATTACAATACAAAAGCAAAGCAATGAGGCAGGTCTGACATTTGGACAAATTTCTCAGTTGAAAAAACCAAAAAAAGGGGAGGAGAGTGTAATTAGCCCTTCGTTAAACCCCACCCCAAAAAAGGCAATTGTCCAAAGCCAATCCATATAGTTTAGCAACCGTTGCAATGCAGGTCAAGCTTTCGTCACCTCATAGCTGTCAGTGTTATTTTGCATGGCTGTGTTGTTGAACACATAGGCAGCAGAGACTGACCCTTCCAGGCGATGGCAATAATACTAATGCACGGTAAGACATCATCTTACCATGCATTAGTATTATTGCCAACATGAAAACTCCTGTGGGGCGGTCTTTAAAGTTGATGTTGGATACCGTTTTTCCCCGCTGTCATGTCCTCGTATTTCTAGTTTATTTCAATAATGTCACACACATTTGTCCAGTGCATAGCCTACTGCAGGCCTGGTTGACTAGATTTAGAAGACATTTGATGCCCTTGTTACTGAAATATTGATTATTTATATGGAGAAATCCTGTTATTTAACATGCCTCTCCATGGGTGAGAAGGACAGCTTGCCCTGTCTCCTCGCTGCTAACGTGCCTATTGGACAACGGACGAGTTGGGGAGGGACTTAGCGAAGGGCTAATTTCAAAACCTATGCATTTATTTATTAATAACCTACTAGTGATGAGCCCTAAGCCAAGCCCACCGTGTCGCTGTCCGTGGTGCTAATGACACTCTCTCTCTCATTCTGTGTTTCTGTTTGTATTTGCTTCCCAATGGAAACATTGCGGGAGCAGACATTACTTAAGCTCTAGTTGGATAATGCACTATAAATGCACTAAACTAAACGTATCTGGTACCAAAATCGAGTGGAGTCGAGTTGAGTTGGGCCAGTAACATGTAGTGTAAACTGCAAGTGCCAAATAGTATCTACTGTGCATGAAAGAATATGGAGCTCCATGGATTTGCTTGTTTTGCTCTTATGTCATACTTGGGAGATTAGAAATCCCACCCTCCCTACCCTATGAAGTAATATCTAAATGGCCATTGTGTGAATACGACCAGTAGTACATTGGAGTAGGCCTGGGCGACTGGGATGGTTAGGTTGTAGCAATGGGGCAGGTCTGTGTCATTGAACAGGAAGTACTGTTGTTGAATTGCCCCATGACCAATCAGAACACTACTTTAATGTGCTTCTCTCACTACTTAATTACAATGGAACGGGAGGTAAGGAGGTGGGATACTCTCTCAAGTCTTTGAAGAGCTTTTTTTATAGAAACTTGTTTTGCCACGTAGCAACCGTAAACAACAACCGGTGGTGTCTGTCGATCCACACATATTTTTTACACTGGTTCACTTCACACGTAATGAACGCACAGAACGGACGAACCAGGTCTTTTATAGCAGAACTACCACAGCCATTCTAACGTCCTGCAAGTGTCAATTTGCCATGCATGCAGTCTCACATTTGCCCACGACGAGACAACGATGAAGTCAGTGGCACGGCGCTTTTGAGAAACCAGACCCTGGTCAGAGAGTCGGGAGAAGGAGAAACTAAAACTGTGCGGCCGAGGGGCTGCGGGGCTTCTGGCTCTGGTTCGCTGGCGCCACATCCCCCTGAGCTGGTGAGAATGTGGGGGTTGTGCTCTTGCCTTTGAAGCTTTACCTCCCACTAATTCTGGCCTTCCAATTTCCACACACTGCAGACACCCCCCTCCACCATCCCACCAGCCACCCTCCCTCCCCTTCCCTTTGTTTCCCTTATAAGGCCTGGCCCCGGCCATTTCCTCAGCTTTTCTGTGGGAGGTGGTATGCTTGTTTGTGAACGTGGACAGGTCTGGGGAATAGCAGCATAGTTTGTCTGTTCATAGATGGCCAGTCACAGGAATCTCAGTGCTTAGTGAAACAAAGTGTTTGCATGTGTCCATGCCCAATGGGCAGTGTTCCACTAGCCTAGTAAACCCATCCTCTGATAGAGACGTCGAACAAGAAGTCCTGTTGTCCAGTATTGTTATGCTCAAAGTAAGACATTTTATGAATAATTGCTTGGAAATGATTTCAACGCACGTGGTAGCTGCTCATGGAAGAGAATGAAGTGGATTAATGATGTCAACAAACTTTGTGTGATTGCTTACTAATTTAGAATTAAACAGATAGAGACAATATCTCTATCTATCAGTACTTATTTTGGCAACATCCAAGTGACCCTAATGAAAAAGCACAACAAATTCTCTTACATCTATTATTGTTTGTTATTCATTTAAATCCTCATTAGTAACTGGCTAACTGCTATTTTAGCAGCTCTTCCTGTGGTCCAAAATGACGTAACTTTGTAATTTTTAATAAATAATAATCAAATCCACTTCCACTTCCATTTCATTGAATAAGAGTGAAGTTACATCAATTTAGTGATTTGTAAAGTAAATTCAGAGGTTAGCTTGAAAGTGCTCTTCAGAGTGCCAGGGAGATAAAAATCTATGTTCCCCACTTACAACCCTAAACCCAACCCTAAGGTAAGTGGGGAAACAAAGAACCCAGGGAACATAGGCCCTAAACCCAACCCTAAGGTAAGTGGGGAAACAAAGAACCCAGGGAACATAGGCACGACGAGGTAGATATAGACAGATATAGCTATGAAGTGGTAATCAAAATAACAGGCTTGGATGCACTGGTTCTGTAGCTGTCAGTTCATGTCAATCATGTTTGATTGATGGAATA
>OOFJ01109797.1:0-13213 GCA_900323375.1 Benthosema glaciale
CCATGTCATGTCTATGGTGGCTGCATGCAGAAATAAAATGGCTCAATATTTTAATTGTTTGTACATCATTGTGTGTGGGGAAAAGAAAATGAGAAAAGAGAGACCTATAGCGATTTAGGTGTGGAGCCTCTACCAGTCTACCACCTAGTCTAAACTGGCTATACCACTTACCACGCAATTATCAAGGTCTTCATTTGCACTTGTGGAACCAAGGATCAGCTGACTGTTAAAGGGAATGGCACCCGCCACGCTGATTGGGTAGTTGAAGGTGACGCCTTAAACACACCCATGACTAATTCAGGGCCATTTTGCTCTTTGCACATGGTGCACAGTGGTAACTTTGCACCTGTATAATAGCAATATGACATTGCGCACGCCCCCATTCTTAACATTAGTGCATATGAAGTGTCATATGAACTGTAGATCAAAATCGGAGCCCTAGTGTCTGAAGAGTGTAGCTTTTTCCCACCACACATTTATTGTGTTTGCTTTTCATAAAAGGCTGCAATGTGTAATCAGTGATCACTTCAAAAAGTTATTTCCTAGGCTGTTATAGACTACTCTAAAACTTACAGTTTGGTCCATTTAGTACCACAATAAATTGGGAGTTGTCTTTTGCTTTGATGCATTCATCAAAAGTGTAACGTCTTTCTCAGAAACAGAGTGCCTCACCCAACACCATTACAAACTGCAATGCAGCGTGACCTGGATTCAGTTCCTCCCTCAGCACTCGTTTTAAATGTCATACCTCATTGTGGTGTGACAAGAGGAAATGGTTCATATTCCTCTTTAGTACCAGCGAAATTTTGGAATTTCGCAAGCCATGAAATACTTTTGGCATGGGTCAGCGCATGTTAAGAGTTCTCAACCGACCTGAAAATTAAGTCCCAGTCCTAACTTTCCCGCCCCGGCCCGCCTGGCTCGACCTGAAGACGTTGTGTCGGGTCGACTTCGGGCCGAATTTGAGAACTAGTTATTTTGTCTCAGTAATCTAATAGAGTGTACTGTAGTAATTCCTGACCCAGTTGGTCGGCAAGAGAGACACCAGGACAAGTGTGATTTCTTTAAAATTAACATATTTTATTTTTCCCATAAAAATATGACCAAAAGATTGAGGACAAACTGCTCCTTCTCAAAAATATATATTCTAGATTCATTGCGCATAAAGTATTGTTTAATCTAGTGTCTCTTTACAATACAACCTAGATTCTCTGTGGGGTTCAGGTGAGGCCAGTTGTCTGGTCAGTTCAGACCACAGTAATACCATAGTCAGTACACCATGTTACTAGTAGTTTTGGCACTGTGGGCAGGTGCCAAATCGAGCTGGAAAGGAAAATCAGCATCTCCACAAAGCTTGTCAACATACTGAAGCACAACGTGCTCTAAAATATCCTGGTAGATGGCTGTGTTGACTCCAGTGTGAAGTTTTCACTGTCAGTGGACCAACACCATGCAGATAACATGGCTCCAAATCATCGCTGTGTTCTATCAATTCCAGAGTCAACACACAACCTCCATCTATTAGGATATTTTACAGCACTGTGTGCTTCCGTATGTTGACAAGCTTTATGGATATACTGATTTCCTTTTCCAGCAGCACTTGGCACCTGCCCACAGAGGCAAAACTACTAGTAACATGGTGTACTGACCATGGTATTAACTGTGCTTAACTGACCAGCCAACTGGCCTGACCTGAACCCCACAGAGAATCTATGACCTCATTCACACTGGCAGCCAAATCTAGCCTGAATCAGATCTGAGTCACTTCAGGATTGAAATCCTATTGGTTTAAATGAGTCATGTGACCATTTAAACCAACTAGATTTGGCTGCCAGTGTGAATCAGGCCTATGTTTTATTGTCAAGAGGGGTGGGCTTCCATAAATAACACCTCAACAGTGCCACAGGCTTATCACCTCCATGCCACACCCCAGTGATTAAATAATGTGTTTAAAAGTAGCCAGACCCAGACCAAGTATTGAGTGTATAATTTAACATACTCTTCAGATGGTTGACATTTCTGTATTATAAATGTTTTTTAGTGGTTTCATAAAATATTCTAATATTTTGAGATATATTTTCATGAGCTGTATGCCAGAATCATCAAAATTAAACAAAAAAAAGTGCTGAAAATTAATATAAACCAAATTATTAAGCCAAAAAAAAGTGTCCACAATGTTTTGTCAACTTTGTGTGGCTGTTAGTTTGGCCATCACATGTGGCCATCACACCCAGGAAGGACACAGAGCTATTTACAAAACCTAATTTTAGAGAAATCTTATCCAGCCAATAAGTATATTAAGCCGATAAAGCAAATAAAGGGGAAAATATATATACTTATTTTATATCAATTACACTCAAGGCCGAGCACTGCACTCCCTGTGGAACGGAACGTGTGTGTTGAACTTGAAGTCAGAGGGGGAACGGTTCTCAAGTTATGTGTATTACAAACGTATACTATACATTGAGAGGCTCCAAGGGATAAATCTTGGGAACCACTGTCATAGATGAATGAAATACAGTGCCAAAATTGTGGAACTGCCTCTTTAAAGATCTACTGCTAGTCTGCTATATTTATCAATATATTTATTAATTTAAATGTATCGATACACAATGAGGGTTGAAGGCATCTTTGGGCTTTTCCTATATGTTAACCCAGATTAATAGGCAATGGCTGAAAGGCGACTAGTCCAATCAGTGATCTCTGGCAGAGTTTTAATCTGCTTAGACAGACCACTTACTTCCTCAGACCACGTCTGAGGAAGTAGGCTACCGACATTGTTGGACCCTTTTCCACCATGGGTGTGGTGTGTGCGGCCCACACACTGTACAAAAGAATGGATGTAGTGACTGTGACGTCTGGCGTCCCATTGGATTGTCCAAATAATAGCATGTGGGATAGATGTCATTATTACAGTGTGGCTCTGTAGGAGGCTTGCCTATACACCTGGTTCTGTGTGCACAGGAATAGTAATGCAATGTAAATAACCTACAAAGAAAGGGTAAGCTAAAGGTAAGCAACACCATAATTGCACGGGAGCCTACGCCCCTCTTTACACATGTGCACTCACACACACACACACACAGAGCTAATTAGGTAGCAGTGTGTGTACAGTAAGCCAAGAAGTACTGTACCTCAATGCATTTTTTATTTATTTATTTATGATTGGCAAATCAAGTGGCAAAGTGAGTTTAATGTCGTTTAATACAATCAGAACATTTCTGTTTGGATGTATGGGCTGTCAATGCCAGAAAGTGTCACTCAGTAGGCCTTCCCGCATAACTTCCGGGTATGATGATGATGCCACCATGTCATGCACATAACCACCACTATTTTGGACATATTTAACTGTTACAATGGAAGTCAATGGCAATGGAATTAGACTGGAACCTTGGCCAAATATGCAATCATAAGTCAGATGACTTCACAGAATGACACCATGAAGTCCGACATCCACATGGAAGTCACAAAGATTTAACCCATGATTTTTGTAACCCATTTTATCACCCAGTGTCAATTATCCGGGCTCTACACGCCCTCTGCCAACCTGGGGAGAGCTACGGACTGACCGCATACTTCCTTCTATGCATGAAGAGTCCAAGCCGCTTCTTTTCCCCGGTTGGACGTAGTGTGTGGAAGTAACACGTTATTCCAACCAGGTCCTTTCCCCTCCATCAGGCGCCTTGGCTGGCCAGGGGTAGGCTGTTTAGAGACCAGTATTACTTCATGTTCTTTGTGAGGGTACCTACACTAGGGGACACGGGGAGAACATGCAAACTCCACACAGGAAGGCCCTTTCGCCAACCCCAACTAGGGTATAAGCACTGATGACGCGGAGGAGGACACGCTCCCAACGCCCGTCGCCAACAATAATAATAATTATTATTAATATTAATTGCATTTTTATAGCCTAGTCCACACAATACGAAATCCTTTTTGGCCCTCGTTTATTTAAATATATTGGCATATATATTAAACAAATAAATAATATATATATTTTTCTTTTCTACAAATAGTAGCCTACGCTATTTCCTTTTACTACTGTTTTTCTATTGTTTGAAATTGCACAAGATCCATATCGGCTATATTGAAGTAATCCATGTCGTCATGGAGAAATTAAGTCAGATCAGTTTGTCTCCCTACATTGTAGAACTCGCAGACAGTTTGTTGATAATCAACTCGGGCTCAAAGATCAAAGCCACGCCCATTCAAGCCATTATCGCACAACAACGACGCTTTAAAAGCCCGGTGACCATGACTGACTCACTACACACACACACACGCACACACACACGCATTGCATGCGTTTTAAGTGATTATACGCACGCCCCCCTCTTGTCATTTTCGAGAAGCGGTTCCAGTGTAATAGCATATGGAGATGGCTGACCAAATGGAAAGTCAAAAGAGAAGAGTCAGGAGCACCGAGGAATTAATATGTAAGTGTTTGTGTTTCGATGCACCTATTAACACTGGTTTGCCTGTTTTATAGCCTATATTTATATATGGTTACCGTTTGCAACGGAAAGTTACAGCAAATCATTTGATATTGTCAAGTCAACAGGGCTTTGGGCTTATAAAGGCATAACAACAACTTGTTGGTTGAGGAGGAATCGTGTTCTATAGCGCCGTCGCGCCGATAACGTCTTACTTTTCTGGACAGAACTCTTACCCCATCATAGCCTGCCTATGTTGTGTACATGTGGACCGGACGATTATGCCGAATTATATACTCATCATAGGGCTAGGCAGCAGGATATAGCGGTGCCAGATACATCACATGACGCGATCTCTCTCTCTGCGTGTGTGGGTGTGCGCGTGTGTGCGCGCGTGTGTGTGTGTGTGTGGGTGTGTGGGTGTGCGCGTGTGTGTGAGAGAGACAGACTGTGTACGCGCGCTAATTTACTGCGTAATTACATGATACAGCATACAGACAGCAGCTGGACAGGAGAGTAATGCAGTTTTTGTCTGGCGTGTGAACGTTAATCTCGCTGTTGAAATGTTGCATGTTTTCATGTGCTGCTGGGCAACAGTAGCCTATTTCCTATATGTATTTATTTTTCTTATTTAAGATTACCAACCGGTTGGACAGGTCATGTGTGGAAGAGCGCATATAACCTACAGTAAACAGCCTGAACCTATATTATGCTACTAGCTACTGTACTGTAGAATAATTACTATCTTGACTATGGCTACAGGAAAGTGAATATTACCGCCCCCCCGCCCCCCGCTTTGTTTATCATTATCAGAGGTCATTTGAGGAGGCTTAAGTACTACTACAAGGACACTGACATATGTCCACATATTTCTTTCAAGAGTCATAGTATGAAACACAGTCCCTTGTGAAGTTCTGGGAGAAGTGTCAGGCTGCAGGCAGAATTCCCAGAGCTTACTGTAAACTAAAAAGCAAAATTTATTTTTTTATCTCTTGTGATCACATATCTCTGAGTGATATTTCCATACTGGCAGAATATATAGGCTAATTGGGCTAGCCTAGGGACAGTCACAGAAAATGACATACTCTGTCCTGTCCACCAATAAAGAAGAGATGGACATGGACCACCTGTAATCATGCCATAGCCATAGAACACTAGTGGCCCGTTAGTTGAGAAACAGTGCACTAAATTATCTGGTGACCTATGATGCATCAATGTAAAGTCAGAATTTGAATCTCAAGAAGTCATCACACAACACCAAATCATTTCTAGGCCCTTGTGTATTTACATTGTATGTACATTTTTAACCCATATTTGCTCTTCTACTACTCCTAAATATTTTCCAGCTGTCTGGCCCTGGTACTAGTGTAGTGTCATCTGAAAAATACAGTCTGTAATGAAACCTTATATGCCTAGTAATTAAACTAATATTACTTTTATTTTTCAATAAATATTTTCCTATAGGCCTACTTAATACTATTCTTTTTGTATTTTTTGAAATTGCACAATAATAAACGTAATCCTTAATCCTAAATCAGATCAGTTGAACTCAATTGAAGTTTGTTGATAATCAACTTGACCTCAAACGTCAAAGATCAAAGCCACACCCATTCAATACATTATTGCATATGACGCTTTAAAAGCTAGCAGGTGACCATGACTGACACACACTGACACACAGTACACAAAACCCCCCACTTTTCCTTTCATTTTTGTGTAGCAGCACATGATGGCAGACAAAATGGAAAGTCAAAGAAGAAGACTCGTGAGCAGTCACGAATTAATATGTAAGCATTTATGATTTCGATCACCTATAGATCCCATATAAGCTCTGTTACGTTTTATTTACTTTTTTATTTATAGTCTATTGGTATGGTTTGGAACGGAAAGTTACACAAACTACTTATTGGAATTGTCAATACAATTAGGACGTTAGTGGTTACTGTATAGCTAAGTGCTACAGCAGCAGCTCCACTCACAACATTGACGACACAGACAGGTTTTCTTTATAAACGGGGCATTTATTTCTTCAGGCATTATTTTCATAATCCCGCTCAGTCGTGCTGTATCAACAAATTGTAACATTGACCAAACAAATGAAAATAGGCCTACAAACATCAAAACCAAGAAAACAAATGCGCAAGCATATCCATTAAACACAGCGGCATGCAGGCACATCAACAACATAAATAGAATACCTCGTTGGCCGTTGGTTGTGAAAAAGAGGTTCTTCGTTCTTGTGTTTCTTCTGTCCTTGGCTTTAGACGTCTTTATAGTAACTTTAGCAGCGCGATATATCACACTAAAGTCAGCTTTAGTAGTCACTCACTACTAGTCAGACAGGTTTGTTTACCTTGCACTGCTGTTTCCTGTGTGCACTGCAATGATATGCAATCATGCATCAATCAATAATGGTCAGGTGTCATGCTGGTATAGGCCTAGCTCTGGTCAGTGGAGCTACAGTATGGACCAGAGCTAGTATAGGCCTATCAGATTCTTGCAGCTGCTATTGACTGTCTTACATGACATTATAAACTCAATTATGCATTTATATTAGTGTATCATGCAATTACTATTAATTATGCCATATGAACCTATGTCCATTAAGTTTTGTATTTTATAGTAAGCATTTTAAAAATGTAATAACAGCACTTCCCACCAACATCACTAATTATTTGAAATGTGAGATTTTCCAAAATACAATTATGAAAATAAGAAATGTTTTGAACTTTAGTGACTGTGACCTTCTGCATTGGTGTGTGACTTGTGTGGTTTGCTTAGTAGGCTACTTTTAGTGTAGTATTCTGACGGTAAGAGGTCAATTGGGCACCAAAACCAACTGGGCAGTGGGCACGAGGGACAACTGGGCACCAAAACAATCTGTGTGCACTAAGGACATGTGGGCACCTGGACAACTGGGCACTAGGGACATGTGGGCACCTGGAATCCTGGACAACTGGTGCCTGGGTGGGTGGGCACTAGGGACATGTGTGCTTGCAAGATACATGTGTACTATGCATGGCTCACCTTGAGCAGGTTAAAAAAAATCATAATATTCCGGCTGTGTTGGGGAATAGAACTACACGCAATTAAACAATTACGTTTAACTACAGTCTGGCAGTATCTGGCTGGTAGTTAAACTACATTCATATTTGCCTAGTGAACTAGCTAAACAAATACTATTTTTATTTTATTTATTTTTTTGCCATTTTTTTTATGTAAGAAACGTTTGGGCAATAAAAGGAATAGTTTTTATTTATTTTATCATGGCTTCTCTACTGCAACTGAACTGGCTTTAAACAGTAAACCAGATAAACCTTTTTTTTTTCTTCATTCTGACAGCTATGAAAGCATGTAGGCCTACAGGAAATGCATCCGTCTGACAGTTACCACAACACTTTGTATACAAAATCTATTTTGTATTGAGTCATTGTTGACCATTAAGAGCTGGGAAAGCATTTCCTCTCCGAGGACTGACCATTAAGTGAGCTGGGAAAGCATTTTGAGGAGTGTACAATAACAACGTCTTTTAGTATCCAAAAATAGAAATACTGAAGTAAAACAGATACTAAAAATGTTTTAACTTACTGTAGGTACAGCCGCACTCAAGTAAATGTACTTTGATAATTCAACATGTCACTGCACATAGGCCTACATGTATGAAGTGTTGCTTTTATCAGGATAAATTATGCATTACTTGGTGAACGGGAGATTACCTTTCTAGGTTGCCACCTGCATGTGTCTGCCAAGAAAGTAGCAATTGGAGACAGTTATAGATTTGGTGAGGTCAAGGTAATGCTTACATTTCTCTGTGTAAAGAAATAAAAACATTTTTGTTATTTTCCTACATCTAGACTTGAGATAAAAAATAAAAAAGGAAACCATCTCTATCCACATGAGTGAGTGAGTGTTTTGTGTTAAACGGCAATATCTGCATGCCTTGTGTATGCATACCGCTGTTAATATGGTTATGATATATATATATTTTTTTCTTTTCTTTTCTTTTTTTTTTGGTAGGGCGTAAAATGTGTGATAGTTAGTAAGGCCAAGCAGGGCCGTTAGGGCCCAGGTTGAGAACTCTAGTTTTCTGCACTAATAACTTTAGGGCGGGCCTGTCTAGAGTTTGAATGGACAGTCAATCACAATCAGCCAAAAGGGAGACGTCGAAGAGGAAGGACGGGTGGGGAAGGATCAACATATGGAATGTCAGAACAGGTCAGCCCCATATATGGAGATCTAAGGGTTTGAGGTCAGATGTACAGTAGAGCATGGTCACAAGGCGTGACGGACTGATGACCATATGGAGCGTGTCACGAGGCGTGACAGGCAAAATATTCATTTGAGCACTCTAGTCTAGAGTCTGTACCACTATTAATTTTTCAGGACACACAGGCATATATTTTTAGAAGTCTTCCCTCCCAACTTTGTATTCTCTTTTCCTCCCTCTAGCTGACCAGACAGGATCAGGATTGGGATGCTGTGGCTGGATAATAGTTTTCTTCTCTGGCCTCTTCACTGTGTGCCTTTTCCCCCTCACCATCTGGTTTTGTTTCAAGGTGAGTCCGTTCATTGTGTGTCACCAATGTGTTTTGTACAGTTTTCTGCTTTGTTCGGACTGCTGGCTAATCCCATTTGTTGCAGAAATCCGATCTTTAGTACGGACTGTCCACAGTCCACACTATTATTTGTAAGTGGTTGCTGTGGTACTGACATAACGATTTAAGCATTAGTAAAGCAATTATACTTTGTCTACACTAGTCTACAAGAGCGGCACAGCCCTACGACAATTAGGCTTCAAGACTATGCAGATTTCCATTCCAACCAAACTACAACTTATTTTGCACACGGTTGGACACCATTTCCAGGTTGTACTGCAATGTTCTCTAAACATTTTCGGTTTGAGCAAACACTCAAACCCTCTGAGCTTAACTCGAGCAACTGCAGAGAAACATCTGACTTATGCACTGGGTAAACTGTGGTCACCTTGACCCCACCTGTCCAACCCTTCATAGATCATATCAGAGGTTATGGCTTATTCAAAGAATCTAATCTAATAACTTTTCACGTAAGTAATTGCAGTTGGATTACTTCTAATGAATTGCTCTATGGGTCAGTTACAGTGATAATAAATACATTTTGTTTTTGCACATACATTATTATTCAGTATTGTACGTGAACACATTTAGAGGAATAAATGTTGACAAAATGTTGTCTACAAAAAGAGCAAAAGCAATATATATAATACAAGAAAATAACAATGCATTGACATATTGACAATGAAACATACCTAAAGGTTAGCCCTGTCTGAGAATTGACAGGCATTATGATGAATAGTTCAGATAGTACAACATAATGTTTATTTAGGAGAATACTGTGTAGTGTGTGTACTGTATGCAGCAAGGTACAGAATATATGCACGTAGGCCTATATTGTATATGATGTGTGCATTTATTTAAATTATTTTAGCTCTCAGTAAGCAGAGGAAAGCGCCTCGCTTCCACATGCAAGGTAAATGCCCAGCGCAACTCCAAGCTGCTGGAGTTTCCAAAAATGTTGCACTTTCGTTATAAACAATTAAAACATGCGCTGCACTCAGGAAAACATATCTCCTCAGGTGTCGAGGTGCAACACTCCAGAGCTGTGCGCACACAGGTGCACATTAGAGGGAACATTTGTATGTGTACTAAATGCAGATGTTTGTGTCTCTAAAAGGTTAAACCTTGTTTAATCGTGAATCTTTTGAATCTCTGTATTACAGATTGTGCAGGAGTATGAGCGTGCTGTCATTTTCAGACTGGGACGCATCACAGACAGGAAGGCTAAAGGACCAGGTAATAATAAATAAATACCCTGTTAACTTTAGTCTTGAACTTTTACCCTTGTACTGCCTGAGGATTGTAGGCTGTAGGAGGATTGTAGGCTGCACTCTATGTCTATCAGAAGAGAGAGATCATATGATGTCTCTTTAGTGTTTACTGCACATCTAAGGATCTCACAAATCTGAGATCCTTAGCTTAGCAAAAATGTCAAGGAAGATAATGGGTAGGGTATGTCTTCACCTCCCATAACCCCCCAGGTCATTTTTGAGCAGGCCACCATTGGGAAGGTTAAGAAAATTGTGTCTGACCCCTCCCATGTACTATACCCCGAGTATAGGCTAATGCCATCAAGTAGGAGGTACGAGGTCCATGCGTGCAAATATAATAGGTATAAGCATTCCTTTGTCCCTCTGTCAATTACACTGCTTAACAGAGTCCTTACCGAGGGCAGACAGGGTAGAGGTAGAAGGTGATGATAATCATCTCCTTTTTCAGTTTTTGCACGTGATGTGAGGGGTATTTAAAGTGTGTGCATTTATGTTATTGTAATAATTCATTGATGATTCATATCAATTTTTTCCTTTTTCCCGGCGATGTTTTCAGGTCTTTTCTTTATCCTGCCATGCACTGATTCCATTGTTAAAGTGGATCTGAGGACTGTCTCATTCGACATCCCTCCACAGGAGGTAGAGTATGACTCAACACTAAAGAACTACTGGCTACTAAAGAACAGAAGAAACTAGTATTTAATTGACAGGTGTATCTGAAAAGTTACACTGAACTGGTTTAGTGATTTATCATGTAAAAGTTGCTATCAAAAATTGCTATTTAACATCTTAATGTTAAATATCTACTACTACCCCGTCTTAATGGGGTAATGTTTGTAAGTTTGGGCCAAAGGGAGACACTACATTCTCTTCTGGGTCTCAAGCTGAAGAATAAAGTGTGTGTGTGATTGATCAACTCAGACTCACAGTCACACCTTCATCTCATGTGGTTCCACCCTAGATCCTGACCAAGGACTCTGTCACCGTAAGTGTGGATGGAGTGGTGTACTTCCGGGTCAGTGACCCTATCTCCTCTGTGGCCAACGTGTCCAACGCAGACTTCTCCACGCGGCTGCTGGCTCAGACCACCCTCAGAAACGTCTTGGGAACAAAGAACCTGTCTGAGCTCCTGTCTGACCGCGAGGGCATCTCTCACAGCATGCAGGTACAGAGCCCAACCGATACGATACATCGGCCATTATTTGACTTTTGTTTTAATGGCATTGGTATTGGCACTTAGGCAGCCAATGTGTTGTGATTTTTAAATAAGCTTAATCGCACCCTATTCAAAATCGCACCCTATTCAGAAACCTTTTGTGATAATGTTCACATAATGATCACATACCCAAAATAGGCATGACTATGCATGGTTGAATGTTGTTGATGTTTTTCAAATTGACTAGAAAAAATATATATTTTTGGCAAATATCGATCAAAACATCAGTATTCGGTTGGCAAAGTCTCTCCAAAATTGGGATCGGCATCGGTCACGCCTAATCAAAACATCTGGCATTGGTTGGACTTAAACTACCGACCTAAAGCCTGACATCCAAACCTGAAGTTAGAGTAAGCTCTGTGCCTGACTGACCAGTGTAAAACGTTGGGAGTTGGAACCTTGAACCCCAAAAAAACATCTCTATGATGCCTCTGGAAGGGATTATGAGTGTAATGCATTGTCAGATTACAAAACAATTAAATTTAGCTGCTGTAAGCAGGATATTTCTAAAATGGTATTTCTCATATTTGAAACAACCGTACACAAATTATGAATCAGTCTTCTGACTCCATTGACACTAATTATAAATCTTATAGGATTTATTTTATTGGTGGAAATACTCATTTCACTACAATTACATTTGTATCTACAACATCCAAAGTTCACATCTAAATTACTTTACATTTGTATTATATACCGGTATATGTTGTTGGACATTGTTAGCCAACATTTCACTCACATAGTTGTGAAAAATAAAACCTTGATCTGCTTTGACCTGTCACGTACCTGTTGACCTGTCACCCACCTAGTTACGGCCTTTAATAGTTGAAAGGTCCAAAGTTAGTTTTTTACTGTCTATTGGTTTCTACATAGGCCTTGCACAAAACCATAACACTGCCCTCTGTTGGACGTTACTGTATGCAAGTTAAGCATATAACTTGTAACATTTAATTTAACTTGGAAATGTATTATTTATTAGTTTTATAGCTATACATTTAGGAGTGAATACTTATGTTTAGATGCCTGTCAGCTGGTCAGACAATGCTGCTCAGCTTGTCTAGGGCAGTAAAACCGGTGCAGACAAAGCATACAACAGCTTTATTAAAACGTTTGAGAACCACTGCATTACTGCACTCAACACTAAAACTAGAAGATATAGTTAATTTAAACACAGCAATATTTATGTACAAGATAAATAAAAAAATACTACCACCATCCATTCAAGAGCTTTTTGAAACCAGAGAGACCCAGTACAATCTCAGAGGGACCTGTGTGTTAAAACAAAAAGGGGCAAGGACAAACACAAAGGGCAGATGTATATCTAAAATAGGGGTAGACCTGTGGAATAGCCTGGACAATGACTTAAAGCTATGCACATCACTTATTCAATTTAAAAAACTATTTAAAAGTAAGGTATTCAATAAATATAAAACATTAGCATAAGATAAAAAGCTCTATATTTCACTCCTGCAGGTTATAGTGGCCATTGATCCATTAATCAATGTTTACATCCTATTGTTTCTCCTCTGAACGTTCTCTTTTTGTTAAATTAAGTCATAAAAAAAGAAATATATATATATATATATGTATATATATATATATTATTATTATTTTCTTTTGTTTCCTTTATCTTTTGTTTCTTTTCTTAAGGCTAGGCATTTATAAGCTTCGGCTTCAGCCTAGACCTTTTCGGTGCCA
>OOFJ01109799.1:4268-17680 GCA_900323375.1 Benthosema glaciale
ATGTTCTATGAAATATGCAGGGTCTGGCTGTAAATGAGCATCTCGAGCTTAGTCCATTCACCCTGGGTAAACAAAGAACTTTGCTTTGCTTTGCTTTGCTTTGCTTTGCCACAGCCAACATTCATGTTGTGTTCCTTATTCAGCAGCCACAAGGTTGCTCATCCACGCCTACAAGCAAAAACAAAACAGCAAAAAACTAAACAAAACACTATTTTCAATATTTTGTTCCCAAATGCAATGGATTCAGCAGGTCTGTGTGATTAGTTACTAAATTGTGTGAAATTGCATTATATTACCTTGAGGATTTGTTTTGATTTACAGAAAATGGTAGAGCAAAAAGTATTGATGAGTTATGTGAGAATGAGAACACTACGTATAGGCCTAAGGAGGCAATCAATAGACACAAATGTGCAAGCCGCTCATTTGAGAACAGTCTATAATGCTCTTCTGTGTTTCAGAGTGGAGCCATTAATAACAATGTTTCCTTCCCATTTGTAATCATAGCAGTTGTTCGACATTACATTATAATACAGTGGTATCGCTGGCCTAGTTTAAGGCTATACGATTCTACTTCTAATAGTCGCAGACCTTAATTCTATTCTCGCCCTGGGGAAAATATAATAATATTCTAACAGCCCAGTTTAATATAATATCTGTTATTTGGCATTCAATTGTGATGTTTTCAAAATTATATAAGCAACACAGAATTTTTTTCAGAGCAGAAACTTAGCCTAAATTGTAATTGGTTGCGTGGGTGGTAAGGGACCTGGATATAATTGGTGCTGGCCCAAAAAAGGTTGAGAACCACTGATAGAAAATCAGAGATGTACTTAGTACACCTTAGGGTCTGGTTGAGTATAAAACCAGGGCGCAGGAGTTTACTGTGTAAAACAGAGGTAGACCAAGTAAAGTAATTACTTTGAGACTGAAATATGATAGTGCTGGACAGTGGTGGAAAGACATATGTACTCAAGTAATTTAGTTTCTCTTACTAGTTATGCTGATCTCCAAACTCACAATTGTGTCACAGAGCGTAAAGTTGTAGATCAGTGATTTTCATTGTGCGACATTGTACGGCAAACTAAATTAAGAATTGGGGTAGAGAGAAAAAACGTACAATCCATTTTTTTCTCAAATGAGAAATGAGGAAATTAACTTGCTAATTAGACAGAAACATAATTTTAAGATGAAGGAACAACAATTGCAAAATGGGGAAACAAGACAGAAAAAAGTTTACAAAGGAAAAAGAGCCTCAATGATGGAACAAGAACAGATATTAAAGATAGAATCATAGAAATACAATTAAAAGTAAAAAACTACACATTTCCAGACACTTAATTGTCATCACAAATCCTCACTGCTGTGATCATTTTCTCTACAACCTGTCTCTTTACCGGGACATACTGAATGGTGACGAGCCCACTTTGACTGACCTTTTCGTTTTAACGGTTTAGAAGATAGAAATGTTTGTTTTGGGACAGTGTGTGTGTGTGTGTGTCTGTGTGCGTGCGTGCGTCCATCCATTCATCCATGCGTGCGTGTGTGTAGGACACGTATATGTCTTCTTCCGTCTTGACAGCGATCCCCATTAGGCTATACACAAGCGGAACCAAACCGTTGAACCATTTCCCAAACCTTTGTTCTATCGACGGCTGAGCAGTCTCTCTCTGTCTGTCTGTGTCTCTCTCTCTCTCTCCCCCCCCCTAATCTGGCTCTCTTCATCTATCTCTCACTCTCTCTAAATTGTGTAATTTCTCCAGGCTCTCGTCCTCTCCCTCTCGGCGCGGCTTTCTCTCTCTCTCTTTCGACATTGTTCCCATTCCCATGCGTTTGCATGTGACTATACACTGTGATTGACTGAAACATTATAGATGGTGAGATAGTTGCTGAGGAGGGTCCGACAGAGAAAAGGTATAAGGCAAGATAATGGATATAAAATGAAGTCCTCATTCTCTCCATGTGTCTTCCTGACTTGCATAATGTACCAGTTGATATCAGGATTATACACTCGCTGCTTGCCGACAAGCAGATGGGCCCGCCGGGCGCTTTGAGTGCCATCGACAGCCTCCCCTCAGATAGGGAGAACAGAAGAGAGGATTATATATTTGATACGCACCATGCTATTATTTTTCCCATTGGAGCTCCCGCTCAACATTCTTTGTCCATCAGAGAGCTGTGTGTCGAGTACAGTAGAAGAACTAGGATTTGTTTCCGCAAAAAAGGACTCCATCAAATTGCAGGCATGACTTCTTTCATCCGTTTTCACAGGGAGTTATACTCAAAGAAAGAATGGAAAACTGGGGAGAAAAAAAAAAAAGGATTTGAAGATGGTGTCAAGTATTTGAACTGCTCGTGCAGCGTTTAATTTGATTTGCCAGGTGGCAGGCAGAACAGCCTCCGAAAGTAGAGTTGCTTTTAAAGATACGCTGCATGTATGAGGCACCAAACAATGTTCTGTCATGGCCATGAAACGATCTCCTGCCGGGGCTTAATCTGGTTTGAATGTGGCACAGATGTAGCCCAATAAATTACCCTGGTAGTCCACTGGAAGCCCCCATAGGTCCCATGTTAGAAGGAAATGTTGCTTATTGTGAACTCTTTCTTTCTTTCTTTCTTTCTTTCTTTCTTTCTTTCTTTCTTTCTTTCTTTCTTTCTTTCTTTCTTTTTTTTTTGAAACTTTTATGATTCAAATCTATCAATTTAGCAGATGAGATTAAGATTGGTTGCTAAAAGTTGCATGTCTATATTTTTTGATGACCAGAAAGATTACAATGGTGAGTCAAGTCATGCAAAAGAAATGGCAATATTTATTTTCTTTTACTCAATTTGGAAATGTGATTTTGGAGTCTAAGTCTGTGTTGATATCATAATGAAATTATGCAACCTTTCCTCATTTGCATAAAACATGTACTAATTTGAATGCAGACCCTGAATGTTGCATAACACAAACAATGTTTTGATGAGCACCTGCCAACATTCTCAATGGCAAATACTTACAATTTAGGCATTTAGCAGATGCCTAAATTGCTAAATTAGCCTAAATTGCTAAATTAGCATAAATTGCTAAATTTATCAAATTGATTGAAATCCTTGTTAAATGCACTGCGTACATACTGAAATATCTGATGCTTATTGTCTGAACCACAGACTGATACTATACTGCTCGAATATCTGGACCAGGCATGTGAGCACCCTACTGGCAGACTCTGGGTGGACTGCCTTATTCGTCTCACCTTTTGCAAAATGCCCTTCAACCACAAATGTGAGTCAGTGCTGGTGAGTTCTTATGCAGGCTTATTATGAGATGATGGTAACTTGGTTATGGGCACATGGAAAGCATACAGTGTGTCCCCATTAAGACCCGAAGCGAAAAGGGAACTGGATGTTTTTGTTGACAACAAGCGCCTGGAGTTCCAGCAAGCCCTTCTGGCTCCAAAACTATGGAATGCACTTCCCATTGCAATCAGAACTGCAGATTCGCTCCCAATCTCTCGCCGCAGTCTGAAAAACACCACTTCAGATTCCTCTTAGCCCATATACCACTTGCTGTAGTACTTTCCATAGCCTCGACCTCCTACAGGCATATGAAAAGGCTCAACTTATGTATCTTAGGTATCATTTTTATGTAGACTTAGATAGCAATTTATGTAGACTTATAGCATTTTGTGTAAACATAGCACCATGTATATATACTGTATGAATAGTTCATTATATAGATATGTTACGTTCTTAGCTTACATATGATTCATGATATACTTTGTATGTATACAGTAATATTTATTGTCATGCTTTTTTTGTTCTTGCTTTGTCGCTCTGTCGCTCTGGATTAAGAGCGTCTGCTAAATGCCTACATTGTGTGGGGAGCTGTGCCGAACACACAATCAACACGTGTCCCCTGACCACATGATATATCTTGCCACCCCTTACCCATTATCCCTAAACTTATTTGCCTTTTTTTTATTTCTTTTTTTTTTAACTATTTTTAACACCTTTTAAAATAGTTCAAAAAGCCAAACTACAAGCTCACAACGTGTCGAACTGTCAAGATAGGGCCCATGCACATCTTCCTAGTGGGACCAGAGACAAGGTTGAGTCGAAGACCCAAAACAAGACATTCTCAAACTGTGCACTTAACAAACAGCACAGCGAATTAACCTCCCTGGCCAATGTAATAATGACCTATGGATAAATCACATAATACTAATTGTAATGACTAAGACTATGCAATAATAAGGGTATATGTGCACAGTAAGTAAGTGGGAAACATCCTACAAACAGCTACTGTGCTCCCTCCCTCCCTCCCCGGTAGAAAGTATCAATACTATCCTTCACACCTGACTGGGGGACTCCATAAATCACTCTGTGACCCTACCCTACCTCTCATCTCATAAACGTGTCAGTCACTCCGCCGTCGTCTCAGGTGTGGTGATTCTCCATGGATGACCTGGCAGTTTAACGATTGTCCGAGTCAGGGAAGAAATGGATTGTTTACCCCTCCCTCACCACCTCTGCCACTTCAGTAATGAGTTCTATAAAGAAACATTTTGTTTTGCGTTCAATATGTTTTTTTCCACACCGTGGCTCATAACCTATATTTGTATACACACACACAGGGTTAATCTCATGACCCGCTGGACGATAACGTGAGGGGATTCTTTATTATTATTATTTATTTATTTTTCAAAAAGACTGAGGCAAGAACTAACAAAGATAAATGTATAAAGGGGTAAATCTATGGAACAGCTTATAGACAATGAACAAAAAAAAAACAACGCAGATCAATTAACACATTTAAAAATAAATTATAAATCTAAAATAACAGATAAGATATAGAACATTAATGTACATGAAAGAAATATCAATACTACAAGGAACATTATAGCTATGCAATGAGATCTATATTAATTGTAGTGTATTAATAATGTATAAAGTAATACCATAAAACGGTATCATTTACCCTTTCCTGGAGTAGCGTTGCATATTGTACATGTTATACGCGATGAGTACCCTACAGTACAGCAGATTCGTGGGTGTGTGGAATAGTGCAGAAAGTGTACCGTTCTTGTACACTGGCGTCGTGTCTTGACAGCCCTTGCCTAGTCGAGAGCTTAATGCATTTTTTACGTTCAGTAATAATACAGTGCGTCACCGGTCAAGGAACGTATGTCAGGAATCAGGGAAACTGCCAATAAATGATATATTGCAAGGGTAAAAAAAAAAAAAAAAAGAGTTGAATGTGAGTAGGTGGAAAGAGAGAGGCTAAGTGCCGTGCACGGTGTGCGCAGCAGCAGGCCATATGGGCTAACCCCTAGCGGGCCGAGTTAAGCTCGGCGGTTGGTGAGAAGACATGGAAGGTTGTGAACCCTGCAAGCAGCTGTGTGTCAGTACGACCAGAGGATATCGGTGTGGAACAGAAGGGCTGTTTCGCTTTTTCTCTATACACAGCGGACATGTCTACTACTACACGCTGCTCGTTCGTTCTACTCATTCTGTGAAAATCCCCCGTTTGAGCAATGGTTGAATATATTTGGCAAGTGGCATGACACAAACGTGCATGGTGGTGGTGGTGGTGGTACTTGGAACGGTCACAAGAGCGGGCAGAGTAAATAACCCGGAGCTGTAGAGTTCACTGTCAAATATCGGCCAGTGTTGTACCCGAACGCGTTCAAAGAACGATCGTTCACGAATGTGTTCATATTTTGGGTGAACGTGAACTGAACGTACTGTATTTCTGCTTGATGAACGTCTTTGTGAACACGTTCATTTCTGGCGTGTGTGAACGTCACTTTCTCGCGTTCAACTTCGTTCAAGAGTGAGTGCATGTTTATAGAGCCTCCCAGGCGAAACCCCCGCTAAAACACACCCTAAACAGTCCTTAGTATCTAGCGGAGAACCCACCAATAAGCCCTTATCCGACACAATTTACTAATCTTTCCCATGCCATCAAAACCGCAGACCGCCACGCGCATCAACTGCATGTGATCCAGACATCCAGTCTGCACGCAGCACACAGAAGTGCACTGCACACAGAACATACAACTCACGACCCAAACAGGCAAACACTGCATGAGGAGGTAAACTTGTTGTTTGATTAAACATAATGTGCCACGAAAAATAGCTTCCAAAAGCGTGTTATGTTTGCGTCAAGGATGTGTCCATTATATCGCGCCGTTCAGCCAACAACACATCTCCCTACACAAGCGCAGCGACACTGCCTGATTTATTCTTCGTCATAAAAAGTGTTCCATGCTGAAAATAGCTGATCTACAAGCTCACAACGCGTTGCGGACACAGCGTGCTTTGGGCTTGTAGATCAGCTATTTTCACCATGCGCATATGTAGGCTGTGGGAAATGAACTGAGAGCATTCACAATAAAAGCATGCAAGGATTAAAGAACTAGGTGTCATTTCATGTTGCAAACGGGCTATTTTATAATAAGGAATTCATTTTGATAATGGAGATACTGTAAAAGTTGTCACTTTATTAATTCCAAAGTTGTTTTTTTTAAGGTTTGGACTTCATTCCCAACAGGAATAAAGTCTGTGTGGCCATTATGAGCAATGCCAATGATTTTTTTAAAAGAACAAAAAATAAATAAATAATAAAAAATGAAAAATAACGAAAAAGAACAAAAAATGTTAATTTTTTGGAACCATGAACTTTAGTTCGAAATGTTAAATTATGAACTATGAACTGAACAAGTTCATTTTTAAAAATTTTAACTGTGAACTGAACTAGTTCATAAAAAAAGTTAACTTTCCCAGCACTGGATATCGGAGCCCTATTTTCAATTCGGTCTGTACGTCCTATATCTCTAGCCTTAAAAAAAAAAATTGGAAAAAGAAATAAACACAACTAGAACCTGCACAATTTCATGGCTGGAATGGAATGGATTCCATAGATGAAATCAGTAAAGGTATAATAGCTTTCACTTGGGCTGTTTATTATTTCATGGAAAGAGCATCTCATCCCCCCCCAAAAAGATGAAACACTAAACACTGCAGTTTCTCAACACTATACCTCAGTACACAGTAAACATCCTCAATTATTTTGAACACGACAAGCATAAAAATGGACCCAAATGGGAACCCCAGGGATGATCTGCCTCCATGCCTGTGTCTGCCTCCGTGCCTCGGAGACACGAGGCTCTGCAATAGAGGGTATAAGGTCTCGTCTTGAGAAGAGTTTGTTGTTGCGCGTCCTTGAATATGACCCCCAGTACACTGGCCTTCAAAGTGGTCTCACATGAGCTGTGATGAAATGATCCATCAATTTACGCGCACGCACGCACGCACGCACGCACGCACGCACGCATGCTAACATTTCAGGCGCACACATAAAGACACAGAAATGTGCACAACACATGCACACATGAAGCAGACAGGAAAAGGGACGAACACACATGTATGTGCATGCAAGTGAGAGTATGCTCTCTCTCTCTCTCTCTCTCACATACCCTCTCTCTCTCTCTCTCTCTCTCTCTCTCTCTCTCTCACACACTCTCTCTCTCTCTCTCTCTCTCTCTCTCTCTCTCTCTCTCTCTCACACTCCCTCCTCTCTCTCTCTCTCTCTCACACACACACACACACACACAAAGACAGGCCCACATATATTGTGCCTAACCCACGGCCCCCTGCTGTTTACACCAGCTGTTGTCCTGCTGTGAGAGGGGTCTGATGGAATGACAGATTACCGCGCGGTGAAATGACTGAACGTTAAAAAGGCTCTCGGACAAGGAAATGATGGATTGTTAAGAGATGATTCCGTGATGGGATGATTGATTATGGCGAGAAGGATTGGCCGATAAGATGATTGGAGGAGAGGAAGAGGAGATGGCGCCATGTTGTGCTTGCTTCCCCGACCCTTGCGCGACCTCAGTCTGTTCCGTGTGTCACCGTTTCTTCTTCTTTTTTCCCCAAAGCTGGTTTTATGTCGAGCAGAGGTTTACAATAGGCCTGTGCTGTAGTACTGGACCTGTGGTTCTGAAACGTGTCCATGCCAAGGAGCCCCAAATTGACCACACAGACCGCCATCTTTTTTTGTCTGTTTGTGTCTAGATAGTGCCGTATGGCTGCTGTGGCCGGGGTCATCTCTATGTTCCCTCAGCTCTATGTTCCCTCATTGCAACCTGCTTGCAGTTAAGGTCAGGTTAGGAGTTTGGGGTAGCGATATTAATAGACTAACCCTAAGCCAAACCCCAAAACTAACCCTAAAAAGGAGTTGCAACCAAAATTATTTTCTCACCTTTATAAGTACTTCCCGGTTCCCATGAAGACACATATCCAGGTGTTAGTTTTCACATTGGTCCCTTTATACTAGTGTGTAGTGTATAGTACTTCTCGAATATGACTGTACACATCATGACGTCTCCATAGATGCCAAGTTTATGAGTTTTGAGCAGATTTTATAGTCAGAAAAGAGTTTGACCAACAGGCTGCAATAATAATCTGCAGAGGGTCTAGGAGGGATTGGCAAATATAGGAATCTGAATCTGAATCTGATTGATACTGAAGATATGTTTGTGTGAGGGACCTCCATAAAAGACAATTTGTGTTGTGAAAAAGAAAATGACCCCAATTTCTCAAAATGTTTCAATATTTTTCAGAAACGATTCACAACATGTTGTGAACTTGCAGATCAACCTTAAAGCGGTTAAACTGGGGACCCCCTTGAACCCACACAAGGACCCCATTTGAGAGTCACTAGTACTGTAGATTGGTTAGCAGCGGTGGTCTGGTGGTGAGTATGACCTGACCACTCCAATCAACATCAGTGCCTAGATTGACACCTCAATATCTTGCCAGTGTCCTTGCCAGTAGTCCTTCACACAAACACTGATTGAACACTTAACCGCTCATGTAACGTCCTATGGATACAATTCGAGCAGCCAACTATGGATTAATTAGCGTGATTATTCTATCGATTGGGCTGGTGCTTGCCCATGAAATGCATAAATTGTGCGAACACTGTACTTTTGTAGGAACACATTGTGGACATTGTTGTTACGGTAACCACAATATAATTGTTACGCACATCAAAAGCATGATTGTTTCCATATACTTCTTACTCGTTTTCCTTACGCCATACATACATAGTGAATGAATTTCATAACTTTTCCTCTTAAACTAGGTCAACTGCAGCCTATACCTTCAAAACATTTACCACCTTTTCCTCGCTAACTTTGCTGAATGTGCTTGTCTCGATGAAAATGTAACAAAAAATAAATTACACTTGAACACCAAGGGCGTGATTCGTGAATGTCACATTTTTCCAGAGACGGTGGCAGGCAGACCTTATTTCCCGACGCAAGCCAGAAAACTCCACTCAACTTTACCCCCCAAGCTTTTTCATTGGGTCAGGAATCCTTCCTTTGTAGCCTACATTCTGCATGCAGAGCAGTCAGAGCGGCAGCATTCGCTATTGAGAGAATTGCATAGAACAGAAAGTTTCTCCATCGCACAGCTCTATACAAGCTCACACGATGTGTTGTGTAGATCTGCTATTTTCGGTGAGGGATAAAAGGAGCGGACCACGTTCAGAGCCCTGCAGTGAGACAACAGGTCAGGTCAGCCAACATGTACCAAATTGTAAATTATAGAAAGGGAAATGAGTTCCTTGCCTACTGGGGATCATCATACTATACTGTCTATGAACCAGTTTTATATAATATGGATGGATTTTCATACATAGGATATCATTACCAACTGGTCTACTTGGCAAATGAACACGAATCGGACATACAAATTCAAACGATACGATTCGATATTTGCCATTTTCATTTCGATATACTTCGATTTTTTTAAATTAAAATCGATATTTCGATACAGTTACTAATAATCGTTACACCCCCCTAGTATACGTATGTATACAAAACACGTGAGCATGCACGCACACGCACGCACGCACGCACGCACGCACGCACGCACACAAGAAGGGTTTCTTTCCTATTATTCTAAGTATTGCATTTGCTGTACTTACTTCACTGTAATACATAGCTTTTCTGCTGAGAAACTACTTTTATTCTCATGTGTCCATTTTGCTTTAAGTGGTATATATTACACGTGAGCTATACTGATCACTGCATGACCACACCACCCTGTACTTCCTCTTCATTAGGAGTATATTACTCTCCTTATTGATATAGTAACGGCCTTGATTATTTTTTTCCCAGATCTATAAGCTCTCAGCATGACCATGGAGCCGTGCCCTGTGGCCAGGTGTAGGCAATCAATATCGAGGTGTCAAGCTGCGCTTATACTGTCTGTGACACCTCAGCTATGGCTGCGCCCAGGGCATGCAGCCCTCTGTGGTGGGTGTTGACATTGGTTAATCACTACAGCTGCGACTGTTTTGTGACACTCGGCTCCTCTCGCTGTTGTATACTAGCACGCCTTTTTCCTGAATGTATCAGACCAGATGATAAGACCCACATTGGTCGAAACGTAAATGGAACGTAAAATAAAAAGTTTTCTACAGGGCTTGTTCGGACTTCACCTCCTTTGTACGTATTGTTGTTCAGCAACTGAAAAAGTATTTGTTGGAAATGGAATGTGCGCACTTCCTTTTGGACTTGAACTGGAGGAGTTTTAGTTTGTAAGTACTGTACTGTAGGTTGTACTGTTACCCAACCATAAAGCAGCTCAGTACTAATGGTTTTGTTAAGTACAAAACATCTGATTTCTATAGAAAAACATCTGAAAGGGTCACGCAGCAGCAGTACTGAATTGAACCATTTAAAATAACCTTGTCGAGAAATTCTCAGTCAGTGCACTGAGAAACTTACTGTAAAAACTACACGCCATTTTAGACAAGCATCTTGTTAGCAGCAAAGACATCTTTTCATCTTTTTTCAAACATTTAAAATACACGATAGTCCGTGTGTCACAATGTTTTGTTTTTTTGGTATTCTTTTGACAACCTGCATTTCATTTGAGAGGAAAACATCTCAAGGCTGGAAATAAATATATAAATATAGTGATATTTAATGTTTCAATGTCACGGTGACTAGATTTAAAGTAAGCTCATTAATGTGTCTTTCAGGGACATTTCCAAACATTTCATAGTCAGTATGCCTATGTCGCTGATTGACGTGTGTCAGGGAATATCGTACACTTTGAAGTTGAGCTGTGACTGCAAACAGCATGTAACTCTATCCGTCACTGTCAACATTATCTTCTTTAATGTTAGACTGCGAGACACACGTATGGCAAATGGAATGATTGAGTGAGAGAGACAAATTTGAATAACGTCTTTATTTGGTCTATTCAGTTAACTTAGTTCAGTCCAGTTTTCTGATAGGTGCAGGACAATAGAGGAATCCCTGTAAACGCAGGTTAAACAATCAACCCTAAGATATGCTTACACTGTTATATGTTGATCTTTCATGTTTCACGGTTATCATTTAATGAAATATTGATCCATGCAACTTTAATGTACCCACTTTTCTCCAACATACTTGGTCTAAAGTTTCTTCAGTTTGCTGACTTACTGCTTTGTGCCAGATTTACCCACCTTGTTACGGTTTATGTTTTAGATAAAGCATTTCTGCTCTAATAACAAAACCATTTGTGGCTTATGGCTACACACACACTGCATATCGCCCAATGTGGATGGCCCCACGAGAGCATCCGTCCACAAGAAAGATGAAATTACAAGACAAAACACCAAAATTGGCCAGAAAGTATTACTCAAACGGAAGGAGTTTCTTATACAACATTAAAGTGCATTCCGGTGGGACTGTCGATTACTATAATGTGACTATTGTCAGTAATCAAAACAATGTGCGCTCGCTCGTTCATCCCTCATCAGGCGGGGACGCTGCTGCTGCGGGGACGACTTGGTTTCAATTACGGTGTCATCTTTGAGGAAGTGAACTGTGAAGTTAGAGGCTGGTTTTGGTTTATGCAGCGTAGAATCGCAGTAAAGTCCTTTCATCACAGAAATAATGTTGGCGATACGAGGACAATAAGGGGGATGAGGGTCACATAATAATGTTCAACCAGATTCCAATCACCATTAATAACATTTTGTTCTTTTGAGCTTGTTCAATACAAAAGATTCATTTTGTTTTGTTTCATTAATATTGGTTTGATAAAGAAATGAGCAAGAGCTAAAGGATTAGTAAAGTCAGACCTGAAGTTCTTTTTTTTTCCTCTTTTTTTTAAGACCCCAACCTGTGAGGTTTGTTCCAAGATATTACAAACCCGATTAATTATTTTATGGATCCGATATACCTTAAATGCCTTTCTAACAGGCTAGATGTCAGTTATACTATAGCAGCTAAGTAGCAGTGTACAATAAATCAAACTTTATTTACAGCCGAAGCCAATAAAAGACATACAAAAGAGTACATTAAAAGTCTAAAAAGAAAATCAATAGACCCAATTAAAAGACTATATAGGAGGCACGCATACCAGTGCTTCCACATGTGCGAACAGTATCTTACCGTGCTATACCTTGGATTAGTCAACACAGTAATGACCCCATTATTTAAAACTATACATGAGAAAACTATACAATAAGAGACGTCAATACATTGCATGTTTTCACCTCGATGGAAAAGGAATCCAGGATCGCACACGTCATGTGCATATTTTGATTCCATGGAGGTATGTATAGTACCTCCATGGTGCTCTGAGTTGACGTATAGATAATGTTGGTTTTCTTGTTTTTTATAATATTAGCAGATGTTATTGGTTCATTTTTAGACATTAGCCTTTACTGACTTGCATTATTAGACTTTCCTGTTTTCCACGTGAGCTTCATCGGTTGAGGGTACTGTATTTATGAACGTTGTATGTTTGTCCTATTGTTTTGTCTTGTATTTTTTTGTTACTGGCAGAGCTGTGTTACTTATTTGCCTCTTCTCTTGGCCAGTTCCACACTTGTAAAAGAGACTTTAGTCTCAATGTGGTTTTTACTGGTTAAATAAAGGTTAAATAAAAAGAAGATGAGTCTGTGTGCTCTCTGCTCTCACTGAACTGACAGCATGTGCGGCCGGGCTATACTGTGCTGCAGTAATCTGATCTCAGGTCAGTGTAATCATCATAGAACGTCATGCTTTTCTCTACCGATCAGCACTGAGCACGGGCTGCCCGTTACACTGGACGACGACGTAATGATAAACAGACCCGGGGTTCCGAGATAATACAACCGGAAATGATCCGGGTCTGAGTGATTATGGGAAAACACGGAAATGGGCCCGACCGTACAGGTCTCGGGTCTCCTGCAGGGTATTTTCGGAAGCGCGGGCCCCGCGAGTCCACACGACTCATCCTCTCTGAGAGAAGCCTCTACAGTATAGCTGGAGAACACAAAGACGATTTGCCCAATTTCACACCCTCACCCAAGTGGCTCGAGAGGCCAGACCCAGCCAGGACCTGTGGAGCAGTGTTGTTCTTGGCAGCAAATT